>PVIH01004852.1:61300-133393 GCA_004025045.1 Sigmodon hispidus
GCTAAATACCCTCTGGGCTTCCAATCCTGGTAAGCCACGTAGACATTGCCCATAGGTCCCCAGGCGCCGGAAGCAAGCCACCATCCTCGCCTACAGCCAATAAGGAGTTGCTTACTCCCGAGAGCACTCACCTTCAGAAAAGGTGGAAGGCGGAAACCAGCGCCACCTTTAGGGCGTGGTACAACGCAGCTCCCTACAAGGTTTGCTCTCAGATCAGCCTTCCTCTCTATGGAGTTGTTATTGAACTGAATAAGCCATGTCTCCATTTCCCCATCTGTCAGAAGAAGTAAAGGCTGTACATCCTATTTCCCCTGCTAGACAGCTTAGGTAATTTACAAAATAAACTCTTAAGAAATGCAACAAAGAAATCCTGATTTTTTTTTTGACAAATTATCAAAGTACATGAGTAGAGACCAAAAAAAAAAATTATATGGAAGGGATCACCTCTGTTTAGATGCCAGAATGCTGTCTTCCTTGCACACAAAAGCTGAGTGTTCATACACTGAGCTGCAGCCCCAGCCTGCAGAACACACTCCACTGGCCTCTAAACAGGAACCTGATTTGCAGTGAACACCTTCCTCGAATACCATTTTTATCCTATTTGAAAAGCAGATCAAGAGACCTAAAATATGCTAGGAAAACAATTATTTCATTTGGTGCCAATTCAAAGGCAAGTAATTTGATGAATCTTTTAGAAGTTGCTTAACCAAAAATTTTCCAACAGAAAAGCAAAAAAGCAAGGCAGCCTCAGCCTGGGTTAGATTCATTTCTGCTTTCTCCACAGAAAACTGACTCCTAGCAACAGAGAAAGGACTATAGGCAGGGAAGAACCCAACGACCCCACCTCACATAGCTGCCGTTCCCTGCTATGGAGGTGACAATCCTTATTGACCCCACAGCTACCTATAGAAGGAGCTCTCTACCCAACCCAGTGCTCTGCAGCCCTGAGACAATGTGAGCATCTTTCTCTATAGCACATGTCATGAGCTAACAATCACTGTACTTGGTATATTACATAGCATTTTTGTCTTTTCATGTTTTCTTGGATTAAAATAACATTAACTATGTTTCATTTCCAGCTGAGCACAGCACAAAACCCAGAGGTTTGGTTAATAATCGACATATAATATATTAGCATATGTTATATATGAATATATATTTACATATTTGCCTTTTGATAGATTTAAAAGTGAAGTAGATATAAGCAATTTTACAGAAGTATAGGCCAGCGTATATGTATTAAAACAGTTGTATAATTGCTTGAATAATTCACTCATTCATTTTTGCATAAACAAGTGCCCACTGAGCTGAGCAGAACAGTTAAATCTGTAACAAGCATGAAAAACTGCCAAGCAGAGCTAGGACACCTAGTACTCATGTTTCTGATACTATCTTGTAGCTCTTAGAAAAGACAAAGGAATGACAGCTTCATCTGCAAACATACTGGAAGACCATGCTCTCTGTGATACAGTGTTGATATAATTGTTTACATCTCAGAAATATTGTTTCTTACAATTCCATTTAATGGTTTGTAGTCAGAAGTTTCTGGCCTGGCCTAGCCCCAAAGTCCTGACCCATGGTCCCTTAATCCCAAATAATCACATAGAGGCTTATATTAATTACAAGCTATTTGGTCTATGGCTCAGGTTTATTACTTGCTAACTCTTACACTTATTATAACTCTTATCATCTCCCCTCTACTCTTCCACTTCCCAGAATTCTCCTAGTCTGGTTGTTCCATCTCTAATTACTATCTAGCTACTTGACCAATCAGCATTTTTATTAAACCAATAGGAGTAACAAATTTCTACAGTGTACAAAAGCGTAATCCCACAGCATTGACTTGCTTTTTTTTGATTTGGAGTTGGATGATTTCCTTTAAGTGATGTCAGTACTTGCATAAAATATGCAATAATTTATCTACTTGAGAAATATTAAACTACTTCATGCACGAGGAAGACACTATTCCATGACTCAGTTAATTCTTGGGAGTTTAATAACTAGGATGAGTGTCAGAGCTGATCCTCTGTATACACATGATTTGGCAATCTGCTAATATCACTAATCCACTTATCACTATAGCTTTTGAAAGATTTAAATGTGATGACTACATCACATTTTTGTAGGACTTAAATGTGATGTGAATATTATCTGTACATTGCAAACACCACAGAAAGGTTCATTAGCACTGGTTAAAATAAATGCCATATGTATGATGTTTACTAGAAGGAGCGGAACATCTACTTCAACCATGCAGTATAGGTGCTGTTATCCTTATCTAGGGGGTGAGGAAAGGAGGCTGTGAATTAATAAATATTATGTCTTCCCTCAAATATTAATAAAAGAAAGGAGTTAGATCATTAAATCCCAAACAACTGAGTCTGATTTTTCTCTCCTAGCAATAATGGAGAGGGTAACTGAACTGGTCATATCCAGTAATCAGACTGGTGACTACCCTAATTGCAATCAGAGATCCTTCATCTAATAACTGATGGAAACAGATGCAGATATCCACAGCCAAGTACTGACCAATCTCTGGTGCAAGCCAGGGGTATCAAAGTCATCCTAAGGGAACCCACAGAAACAACTAACCTGGACTAATAGGAAATCACAGACTCTGAATCAACAGCTAGGGAGCCCACATGGGACCTACGCCCTGTACATATGTGTGACAGTTGTATATCTTGGTCTAACTGCATGACTCATAGCGGTGGAATCAGGGCCTTTCCCTAATGCTTTGGCTGGCTTTTGGGAACCTCTTCCTCTTACTGAGTTGCTTTGTGCAGTCTTAATACAAAGAGAAGAATTTAGTCATACCTCAATTTAATATGCCATGCTTTCTTGACACCCATAGGAGGTCTACCCCTTTCAGAAAAGAAACAGAGAAGTATATTGGGGGTAACAGAGAGAGGGAGCAGGAGGAGAAGGGGGAACTGAAGTTTGGATGTAAAACAAATGAAAAAAAAAACTTAATAAAAATAAAAAAGGAATAGTCTACTGGCATTGAGATGGTAGGGTCAGGAGGCTGAGGCTCATGTGTACCTACACATATCTTCTCTCTTCATCTTCTTTTTTCAGCATCAACCATTTAGTATCCTTGTAGCCCTGACTTTGGTGCAGGCCATAAATGAAATCTGCATTGTGTTGTCTCTCATCTTTTTAGGTTTGCTTCACACATAATCTACAGACAGAGGAGAGGATCTATGTGATGTGGATACCCACCTGATCTTTGACTTCCTAAATATTGTGGAGGACATGTACAGATGCAAGCAATATCTCAAGTTCTAAGAGGTCAGACATACTCAAATCAATGGATGAAAAGGTATTGAGTATTTTGAGTTAGACTGCATACCATCAGTTGAAAAGCAGCCACAATATAAGGATAAGATTATTTGATGTTACTTTTATGGACAAACATTTCCATTGGGGAAGGATACCCATTTTTAAGTTCACTGTTCCCAGATCTTCTGATAAGGTCCCCATCACATGTCAGGAGATGTGGTGGACTGACTTGAGGAGGTAAACAAAAATAAAACAAAGAACTTCTTCAGATAAGAGAGAAGGAGCTTCCAACTTTGTAAATCTTTATCAAAACCTGCTTTGTGTAAAAGAGCCTTAATTGTGGAAAGACCTACTGGTCATTAACATTGTCAAAAAGACACAATGCTATCCATTAATATTAACTAAATATGAATAAATAACCAGAAACAAATCTGAATTGAATTCCATTCTGCAAAACAATTTGTCTTAGACTCTTCCAAATGGGTAATTTCATAAAAGATAAAAGAACTTGGGGAAGAGTAGAAAAGACAATATTAAACTATTTCCTAAAGACTAAAGATGTATGCATTAAATGTCATTGCATGCTTTCAATAGAGAAATTCCCTAAATACTGAAAAACAAAAATATCACATTATCTTGCAATCTCAATCCTGTGTAAGTCTTTTAAAAAAATAAGATTATTACTTCCAAAGAAATAGTTCTCCCACCATGCTCACTGTACTATTGTTCATAAAAGTAAAGACAGCCCAAGTGTCAGTCCATAAGTAAATGGATAAAGGAATAATCACAAGTAAATATGTGTGTATGCAATAGGATATCTTTTAGCCTTAGAAAAGAAAGAGAAAGCCTGTTACTTGTGACAATATGGATGAGCTCAGAAGGTATTAATGATGAGCAGAAACTTGATCTCACTTATGTGTCGGAGCTGAAGCAGTCAAAGTGAAGACAACAGAGAAAGTGGTAAGTGGTCATCAAAGGACCCAAGCAGTCAGTCACAGGATTGATAACTCACATAGACCTATGACAGTGTGCTGTGTAGAGTTAATAGAAATACTTTGTGTGCTTGAATTTGGCTGAGAGAGTTGATCTTAAATATCCTCGTCACTCACAAACAGGTTATGTTGTAAGATGGTGGAATGTAAATCTACTTGATCATCCTTATACATATATACATCATGTAGTATACATTGAACGCATACAAATTTTTATTTGTCGAGTTAGCACTGACAAAACTGAAAAAGTAGTGAAGAAAATAAAAGAAATGTGGAAAGCGTCTACATCCCATGCCCAGTGTTAATCAAAGCATGTAAACAAATGGATACGTACACATGTAAATTTTATAAAATTTTGATTGCGAGTTTTTACAATTAAAATGTATACATTCTTGGAAACAGTGATAAATTCAATGAATCAGGCTGCAGCACTAGTGTTTATAAACATGCAAAACTGGTTGCATTCTTTGGGTTTTAGTCATCCTTTATAATTATGTAACAATGAGTCATGTGACACTAGATTAAACAAGTTGCAGATTGAATTCTTCAGAAAGCAGATGCTGAGATGAAGTCATAAATCCACTGGGAATTCACTAGAAACAGCACCTGCCATCTCCAAATTGTCATCTTTGGTGCTTCTGAACTGTGACCCTGGGAGTTGAGTAACCCTGAACAAGAGGCAAGAAAGGCACTGATGCTGAGTCCACCTGTAGGCAGTGCTCAGTAGCTGGGCCTTATTAAAGAACCTCAAATTGTCATCTTTGGTGCTTCTGAACTGTGACCCTGGGAGTTGAGTAACCCTGAACAAGAAGCAAGAAAGGCACTGACGCTGAGTCCACCTGTAGGCAGTGCTCAGTAGCTGGGCCTTATTAAAGAACCCCAAATTGTCATCTTTGGTGCTTCTGAACTGTGACCCTGGGAGTTGAGTAACCCTGAACAAGAGGCAAGAAAGGCACTGACGCTGAGTCCACCTGTAGGCAGTGCTCAGTAGCTGGGCCTTATTAAAGAACCTTCAAGATCTCCACCTTCACAGGTAACTTATTCTCTCTCATTTCAAACGTGATACTGCTTTAATTAAATTTGGAACTGAAATTTCACCCGGTTGGTCTGCTGTGTCTCTCTCCCCCATGATCCATGCGTTGAAGTTCCAATCCTCCTGTGTTACTGTCTTTGGTGGCACCTTCATTAGGAGGTTATTAGGTTCATTAAGATTATGAAGGTTGAGCCTTACCTAGAGATGATGTCCTTGAAAGAGGAAAAGTGATTGTGTTTAGAAGAAAGACCATGGGGGGGAGAGGCTTGCCATCTACAACCTGCCATATATGACCTTGAACTTTATACAAGAACAAAGGTTTTGTCGTTTAACCCACTCCATGTATTGTACTTTATTATGGCAGCCTGAGCTTGATCTAATAGCTGGATCATATGGAGGCATTTTCTCAATTGAAGTTTTCTTCTAACAAACAACTCTAGCTGTGTCAAGCTGACACAAAACTATCCAACACAGGTGATGAGAAATCCATAGGTGGAGAATGAGATGGCACCACCCACTGAAACTTGGGAAGCATGGAGTTAATTGTTACTGGTGACAGGCAAATCATGCTAATTTCCAGAATAGATATCTGGTCTTTATTTGTTTGTTTGTTTTATGGTTTTAATACTCAGCTCCTAAGCAGAGGGAAAGGAAAAAAAATGATGTCAGATTGATCTAAAGTTGAAGGTTTTCTCATGGCTGAGATGTTGGAAAGCAAAACGAAGAATTTGCGAGAAAGAACAACAAATTGAGAGCAGGAAAAGACAATGGGAGGGGCTGACAGAGAGAGAAAGTGAGGAAAGGGAGTAGATGTGATGACTTTGGGCCAGATCTGTGGAGGGAGACACAAGGAACGGAATAAAAGGAGCCTGTGGTCAAAGTTAACATTTCAGAATTGCACAGTTCAAGGTGAGGACGGGAGAGATGACTCTCTACAGCCCTGGTCAATGAGGTAAGGATTCCTGCACTGAGGAGCCACCTGCGTGCATGGCCTTACACAGAAGTAGAGAAAGTGGATGAGGCTGTGGAGACAACACCAACTTCCAGAGAGGATGAGGGGGAGCAACCTGCTGGTTAGATGCAGACACTGATGATGTTGAGTTTGGAAGATGGAGGCAGCCTTAATAAACAGACTTTCTACAGGAAAAAAAATGGGAGCTATGATCTGGAATGAGAATTGGAAAGTCAATACTGGCCACTGACAGATCTGGAGCTGTGTACTCCAGGATGTAGAAGGAAGCAGACTTTATTCCATGAATGCACCTTTGCTCCCTTTCTCAGCAAGAGGACCACCCCTCTATAGGTTTATTAAAATTTAATCATCATTTTAAATGGAGCTTATTGTAATTGTGTTTGTGGATAATAAATCTCTTTTCCTTTCTCCTTTCAAAGCTAGCTGTTTTTTCATGGTATGAATTTCTAGGCCCTTCCAACTACAGCTGCTTCACATCAATCTTGCATGAACACCACCAACAACAAAAAAAAGTGCATGTGCCAGCAGAAGGTGAGGAACACACTGAGCCTCTCAGCCAGGGCTGGTCACCCTGATGTGTAATCAATCAACAGGAAAGGTGTGCCTTTTGCAAAGTTCCTCAAAGAGGTCACTTTCCTAGGTGTGATCAATCTCCCCCATGCTGATTCTGTTAGAGCTATTACCAGTCTGTCCTAACAGCTTCCCCTCCAGAGAGCAAAGATGTGTCTGGGAATGTCCAGTGTGTTATGTCTCAGCAGATTAGATAACTTTATAGCATAACTCACTATAAATTCTTATCATAAGTTAAAAAGTAATTAGAGATTTTAAAACACCAGAAAGCATTCTGTTTGGAGTGGAATTATGCTTAACAATTGTAAACAAACCACAGAAGTCATCCTTCCCCTCAATGGGAGTCAGCAATTCTTTCATTTGACATAAAAGTCAGGGGAAATAGGCCATGCAATGTGCCCAGAAAGTTCTTGCTGGGCAATAAGTAGTATTTATTCTCATGACCTGTGAGGGAGATGGGAAAGAAAGCAGCCTTTACTGAGTACTCCACTATATGGCATCCCACTATATCATCCATGCTTTCTTCTCTAAGATTCCTTCTAGGAAGCCTCCCCTGGCTATTTTCCAAGTCAGAAAGTAATGGGTCACTCTGCATTCCAGTCTCCATAGGCCACAGGGAGACCTGAAGATCAGGGTAAACATTATTCTGCATATGGTTGTAAAGGTTTTCTGCTTAAGACTGACTTTTGTATTTAATTTTTGGTTTGGGTTTTGGGGTGTGTGCGTGTGTGTGTGTGTGTGTGTGTGTGTGTGTGTGTGTGTGTGTGTGTGTATGTCTGTCTGTCTGTCTGTCTGTCTGTCTGCGTTGTGTGTGCCTGTGTAGAAGCCAGAGCTGGTCATCCTGTGTCTTTCCCAGTTGTTCTCCATATTGTTTGAGACAGAGTTTCTCACTAGACCCAGAGCTCACCAATTCTGCATGATATACTAGGCATCAAACTTTAGGGATCTTCCTGCCACTGTCTCCCCAGAACTGGGAATACAGATGTACACTCACACAATCAGAATTTTTTAGTGTTTGGAAGGCTTAACGTGGGGTCACAAGCTTGTACATCAAGTCCTTTGATAACTGATCCATCTTCCCAGTCCAAAGCAAGATTCACACTTGAATTGTAGACTCACCAGTACAGATTTCTCTCTCCTATATAATGGAACTTCATGCAAAGTGATCAGTAGAGAGAAGGGTAAGACAAGATTTCCAGTACTATGTCTGATTCTGAATCATAGGGCTCAAATACAAACTGGAGCTCACATCACAGGACCCTGGAGCTTACACCATGGAACCTACTGTCGTCAGGACACTGGGATTTCAGTGAAACCACACCACTAGCTCTTCTACATTTTTGGTTTGGCTGAATGCAGAATTCTTATGCTTTACAATTCCATGAGCCAAATCTCTACAGTCAGCAAGCAAGCAAGCCAATGGGCTGTCTGCAAAGTTCTAACTAACATGTGGATTAGGATCCTGATGCCACACATTCTCCATTTCTTTATCTTGCTGGGCACAATCTGCTTTTGCTCTGGACTGTGCAGTTTTAGTGAGTGTAATTCATAGCAGTATGGTGAGCATCTAGAGCTATATCTCATGGATCAGATGCTTGATGAGTAGAACTTGTTTACTACTGTAGTATGAAGATTCTGGCCAGACTAGCCCTGAGATCTGGACTAACCTTGCTTAGCTCTGCCTAATCCTGAAGTACCAGAAGTCCCAAAGAAACACACAGATGGTTATATTAATTTTATTCTGCTTGGTCTATAGTTCAGACATATTGGTAGCTAGCTCTTGCATTTTAACTCAACCCATTTCCATTTATCTGTCCTGCCACATGGCATGTGGCTTACCTCAATGCCTTTACATTCTTCTCCTCATCAGTGGCTCACAGTGTCTCTGTCTGACTCTGCCCTCCCCTCCTTCTGCTTTATCTATGCTCAGATTTCCATCTACTTCTAAGATGCCTTGCCATAAGCCAAAACAGTTCCTTTATTATTCAATGATAATTCACAGCACATAGAAAGACATCCCACATCATACTACTCATGATGAAGTTAATGTCCTTGTCACTTTTCTGAGCATTGAACAGACATCAGAAAATTCACATAATGTGTGAGAGCTGAGATTAAATCTCAAGAACACATAACTTTAAAATCCCATAGGTTTTTTCTACAGCACATGCCTTGTGCTTTTCTATTCCTGCTATAAAAAAGAATTTCTTAAAAATTAAATTTAGCTTTAGAATTAATTTTAATAAATGACAAATGAAGAGCTCCTGCCCATGGAGACAGAATGTTTTAATTCAAATCTTAGAACCTACTTTATACTACTGTGTAACTGCTCATAGCATGGCCTCCCATGCCTCAAAGTCTTCTGACCCATAAAATAGAAATATTAAATAATGTGACCAATGTGTGTCTTTAAGCTAGCTACATGGCAGTACTACCTATGCCAACTTTTTTTTTAAAAAAAAAACTTTATTTATTTATTTGTCTTGGTGTTTGCCTGGAACTGGGAACTAGAACTACAGACATTTGTGAGCTGCCATGTGGACGCTGGGAATTGAACCCCAGTCCTCTGGAAGAGCAGTCAGTGCTCTTAACCACTGAGCCATCTCTCCAGCTCCTATGCCAACTCTTAAAGTGACTGATTTCAGTAATGATCATAAGCAGGCAAGGACCACTACCTTGGCCTGGGGCAGAAATGCTCCTAATTCTAGCTGCAGTAGCTGGTACTCCTGAAGGCTGCTGTCAGACAGGATGCAGGTTCATGGAATGTCCCTCCTCCTGAACAGCATCTTCTGTGGTGCCAATGGGAGTTCCCAAGGAAATAGAATCATTCAAAGCCTTTCTGAGTTTTTGTCTAGAAACCATACATTCCCTTTTCATCTGCAAGTCACTGAAAAGGGAGAGACAGATTCAAGTGGTGTAGAGAAGAAAGTCCCTCCCACAGTGAGGACATATCCAGGATGGAATGAAGAACCAGAGGGCATGTGTGGAATAAAGAACTAAGCCTGAACCACTTTCTAAATATAACACCAGTAGCACAGACACTAATGACAATTAATAAATGAGACCTCATAAAACTGAGAAGCTTCCATAAGACAAAGGACATGGTCAATAAGACAAAAACACAGCCTACAGAATGGGAAAAGATTTTCACAAACATCTGACAGAGGTCTGATCTCTAAAATATATAGAAAATTCAAGAAACTGGAGGGCAAAACCCAAATAATCCATTATAAAAATGTGATTCAGAGCTAAAACAGGAATTCTCAACAGAAGAATTTTAAATAGCTAAAAGACACTTAAAGAAATGTTTAACATCCTTAGCCATCAGAGAAATGCAAATCCAAACAACTCTGAGATACCATCTTACACCTGTCAGAACGGCAAAGATCAAAAACACAGATGACAGCCTATGCTGAAGGGGATATGGAGCAAGGGGAACACTCCTCCATTGCTGGTAGGAGTGCAAACTTGCATAGCCACTTTGGAAATCAGTATGGCAGTTCTTCAGAAAACTGGGAATCAATATATCCAATGATCCAGCAATACCACTATTGGGCATATACCCAAAGAATGCACATTTGCACCCCAATGGCATTAGCTCAACAATGCTCATAGCAGCATTATTCATAATAGCCAGAACCTGAAAACAACCAAGATGTCACTCAACTGAAGAATGGATTAACAAATGATGGTACACTCATACAATGGAGTACTACTCAATATTTAAAAAAAATGACATCCTAAAATTTGCAGGCAAATGAATGAATCTGGAGAGTATCCTCCTGAGTAAGGTAACACAGACCCAGAATGATAGACATGATATTTACTCATTCATAAGTGGATTTTAGACATAAAGCAAAGAATAACCAGGCTACAATTCACAAACCATGAGCAGCTAGTTAACTGGAAGAACATAAGAGAGACATCTATGGATCTCCCTGAGAAGGGGAAATAGAGAAGATCTCCTGAGTAAATTGGGATCATAATGGGGAATGAGCCAGGGTAGGTGGGAACAAATCATGAGAGAAGATGGTTGAGTGGGTGGAGCAACAGAGAGGGAGAACAAAGAAATGGGTTTCTTGATAGAGAGAGAAGCCATTGTGGGATTAGAACAAAACCTGGTGCTAAGAAAACATCCAAGAACACACAAGATGTCCCCAGCTCAGACTCTACACAATAGTGGAGGGGGTGCCTAAACAGGAATTCCCCTATAATCAAATGAATGACCACCCTAACTGTCATTATAGAATCTTCAGCAATGGATGGAGGCAGAAGCAGAGATCCATAGCCAAGAATGATGTCAAGCTCCTGTTACATTTGAACAGAGAGAGAGGAAAGAATATATGAGCAAAGTGATCAGGATCATGAGGAGGAGACCCACAGAGATGGCTGACCTGTGCTATTGGGAGCTTATGAACTTAGAAATGACAGCTGAGGGACCTTCATGGAAATGTAGACAACAATCAAATGACATGGGCAGTTTGTGGAGCCTCTTACAGTAGGACCAGAGTATACTCCTGGTGCATGAATTGACATCATCTTAGAGCCTATTCCCTACAGAGGAACCCTTAACCGAGCCTTGATACTGTAGTGAGGCATTTCTACCTACCTCAACTGGATATGCTGGACCAAAATGACTCACCTTGAGATTCCTACCCTCCTTGGGAGAAGGATGAAGGAATGGGGTGGGGCAGGCTGAGGGAGGCGTTGGAGGAGGGAAGGCAGGGAGAGCAGTGGTAGATATGGAGAAAAAAATCTTTTAAATAAAAAAAAAGAACTGGGCCTGGTTTTTGGCCACCGTCATATTTGATTACTCATAACATACTTGATTACTCATAACAGAGCCTAGTACCTGTTAAGAAATAAAGAAAGGTTCTAAGTATTAAAATAAATTATCTATTTATTAAAACAAAGTAAGTTCATGGGCTGCTCTGTCCCTGTTACCAACTGGCAGTAAGACTGGAAAGTCAGAGCATCTTCTGGTCCTTTCTACACTGTTAATGTTCCTTTGCCCTTTATTTTTTTAACAAACCACTAGCATTGGCCAGGTAACACATGGCAGGTAATCGTGTTTCAAGAGGAAGAAAACACTAAGGAATGGAAATATAATATACATGGCTAATTCTAGACAATCATTTGCTCAAGATCAGAAAACTCCTCCTATTTTAAGTCTTAGGAAGTCACAGATCTTCTTCCTATGGATGAGATGAATATTTCAGGGCACTGAGGTACTTCTAAGCATCAGTCCTCATCCTCACTGCTGAGACAGAAACAAAGGGACTGTTACCAGAAAAGCCACATGCATACTGTGAATTGGAGGTGGCATGGGTGTGGGTATCTAAGCAAGGACAAAGGCAAGTCCCTGGAGAGTGTATACACTCAAACCTGAACTCAAGGTTCTAGTCCAAGGCTCTAGATCACTTTCTCCATTTTGCATACCATTGTAAGACAGATACTGAGTGCTGGAGCACTTTGGGCAGAATTCTTTTTTAGTGAGCCTTGTAGTCAATTGTCACAGGATCTAAAGGTGTGTGGTGACCACCAGTCTTGGGGAAAGAAAGCACCAGCATGGTGTCACAGAACAGCACAGGAAGTACTGGACAGCCAGAGCCCAGAAGAGGGGTTGCATTCCCCAAGGCACAATAGCAAGGTACCTGCTAAGGCAGAATCTGCTTGAAGTTTACCACTTCCTCCTCAAGGGAAGTATCTATGAGCAATCTAGAAAGTGGCTAGAGGACTCTATCACTCACCTCCCTTGAGCCCAGGTCCAGGACAGTTATCTAAAGAGTCAAAAGAATACAAAAATAATGACATTCCCCAGAAATATGGAAGAACACACCAATTGGCTATCCAGTACCAAATGGTAATCTTGAAAGCATATATACAATTAACACTATACAAACTGAGCAGGTTATGCCTAGGAAGATGTATATGCAAATACATGTTTATATGTGTGTATATATGCATGTAACAACAATTTTTTTGGAAAAAAGAGGCCATGAATTTTCAAAAAGGACAGGAAGTGATGTGTAGGAGGGTTGGGAGGGAAGGCAGGGAAGACAGAAATGGTGTGATTATATTATAATCTGAAAAGAATGAGAATTTTTAAAAAGGACAGTTGGATGGCACATGTTGGAATGGCTCGGAATAGAGGCCTGAAGACACATCCGGGGTGCAGAGAGCCTTCAGGTTCTGTCTCATATGCTTGCAGAACCATCTTCACTCGAGATCAATGCTGAATTCAGAAAACTGAATCATTTATTTCCTCTCACAGAACTTTTTTTTCTCCATGACTCCATAGCTTCTACTATACTTTTCCACATTGCATTAATTCAGTAGGTTAAAGATCTCAGAACCTCATTTCCTATGCCAGGTACTGACATCTCTCAAAAGAGGCCCCCTAGATCTTGGAAGTTTGGGAAATCAAATAGGTGTCTCCTTAGCACATCAACCAAAATCTGACTAGTAATCTCCCCTGTACAGCAGATGTTTCTAGTACAGTGGTTCTCAATCTTCCTCTTGCCTCAGGTTGTGCTGACCCCCTCACAAACATAAAATTATTTTTGTTGCTACTTCATAACTATAATTTTGCTACTGTTATGAATCATAATACAAATATCTGTGTTTTCCAATGGTCTTATGTGACCCATGTTAAAGGGCTACTCAACCCCCAGAGTCTCTCAACCCACATTTTGAGAAATATTGCTCTTGTACTGGGGAACCTAATCTTCCAACATGTGCATCCCAGAACATCCCATTATTCTAATAATCCAGCTAGATTACAAATTACTTAGCAAAGTAGATATATACTGCTGAGGACAGTGCAAATTATCAGGCTGTCGTGTGAGGATCTTTCTCCTTACAATTTAAGTTTCATTTCTGAAAAACAGGCAACAGATGTCTCATAAGGTATTGAGCATCTGAAGTGTTTTCTCTCTTTGTCTCTCTTCATTTTCTCTATTGCTTCTACTCCAGCATGGTAGCTTTCCTCTAAAGCCCATTCATGAAAACAAAATTTGCCTTAAAAATCTGTAGTTGCTTCCACTTCACACTGGAAATGAGCACTGTTTGAATTCCTAATCCCTTTGCTGCATCCTGATGAGCAGAGTCTAAAGTTTACCTCTTCGTGGTTAAACCTTTATACATGTTTAGTTCTTGAACTTATGATGCCAAAAAGAGCTTTAATAGATTGCTATTAATAGCAGAGGTGATTGGAATCCATTCCACTTCCAAGCACACAACTTTTTCCAATTACATCTGAAGAGTGAACCATTGATGATTCTATTAAGTTTGGTCTTTATATATAAAAAGTCACATCATACGCATATTTAAATTGCATCTAATTAACTTCAGTCCCCTGGAGAAAGAAGTTAAGCAGAGAGGGTGATTCCACTCACTGCACACCAAAGAAACACATCCTAAATTAAGTGTGAAAACAAGAGTTACAGTGTTTCTTCAGTCTCAGGTCTCATGGGCATCTCAAAAAAAATAAGTGTGATCTTAATGTTCAAATATAGCATTTTCTTCACATAATATTGCTCCCATATGGAAGGCAAGCCCCTCATCAAAACTTAGAAGCAGAAAAAGTACTATGTGCCCATCCTGAACATGAACCCAGGAGCTGGATCTGTCGAAAAGCTGTGTGCCCATATCTAAAAATAAAAATTTTCTTACGTATTTCCAAACGCAATTCTGCTCTATGTAACATTTGCCTTATAATCTGGCCACAAGACTTAACCTTGGTATAAACCATGATTTTTATCCTGATGCCAAATGGAGCAAAGGTCTTTGAACTTTATCTCTCGGACCCAGGTTAGCAGATGCTATCTGTGACCTCCCATATGTAGTTTACATTCACTGTCCACTCCTAGCAACATCTGTTATCCTAACCCAGGCTTATGTGTATGGGGTGACAAGATGTACAGGGGAATTAATGAACCACAGAGGCACCTATAATAAGGACCAACAGAACAGAACAAATGAGGGGTAATTCTGAGGTGTCCCCACAGTTACACAACTAAAAGGAGTGGTAACTTGCTGATGAGGCTAAATTTTATACGCTGGCTTTGTCTAATGCCTTTCTCATCTCCATAGAATATTTCCTGGGATCCACTGAGGAGTGAATTACCCTTGAGTCTTTGGCTCTGGAGAAAGTTACTTTTAGATGAGTGCCAACTGCAGAACACAGAATCTCCATCCACAGCATTGGACTAAACACAGCTATAATGATCATGGGGTGCAGCATTCCCAGAACCTTAGTCATAAACCACATACGTAGAAGAATGTGTATACTGGTGGTAATCAGAAGTTTACACAACACAAGTCCCCAGACCTGTTACCTATAAACAACTTAAAACATGGCAGTGTCACAAAATGTGGCCATAACTAAATAAAATCAATTCTAACTTGATGCCTGGTGTCACATTCTCCTGGGAAGAGAATGTATAGAAGCTGCTTGGATGCTTTCTGTACTACAGCAGACATGTCTTTCTATAGGATCACTCTGTCTCTTGTATTCAAATTTTTTAAATTTATATTTCAAGTTTGTTTGTTCCCTGAGTAGAATATGAACAGTAAATAGCCCTTGAACTAAGTCATGGGCATAGAGTCCTCCTTGGAGTTTAGAACCTTTAAATTTGATACATACATTCAGATTAACCCAGTAGACAAAATAGCAAAATATTTAATGAACACAATTAATTACTATTAATTTCTTAGTGAGAAAAATCTATATCTCCATAAAGCTTCACTCTCAAGAGGCTATGCATGTAGAGAAATTTCCTAGCATAAAGCTTGAGGCTGGATGATTAGGAAACATACAGGAGTCTCTTGCAATTTCAGGGCAAATGGAACTCTAACAGGGGTCTATGATGTTGCTGAATGTTGTTTCAGAGATTGTATTTTCATTGCAAAGGATAAAATAATTATGAATGTGTAGTACTTAATGGTGCATCTCCTCTAAAAGTGTTATTTCTTACAAAGTTTCCTGTGGAATTTTACAATAATCAGATGGGAAGACTGACTTAAAGTGAAGGGGTGTTAACGGCTATTCACTGTTGCTATTAAGGATTTCCAGAACCAAACACATCAGTGTCTGAATTCTGCTTCCTGTATTTAAAAAGCACCACTGCCCGAAGAGGGGTCTTCCTTCACCTCCTCCATGCTGTGAAGGCGTTGTGACAGTTGACATGGAGTGTTCTTGGCAGCCTAACAACCCCATGTGACTGACTCTAGAATATATTTCATTTCCCAACAATGACATCTGGGCCTCTAGCTCATCCCCTGACTGGGACTGAAAGCAGTCCACACACAATTGCCTTAGGCTGGACTGTATATAAACCTCTAATCATTGTGTTTACCAATTAGTAAGCAATGGTTAATTTTTATTTAAAGAAATATATGTATAATACAGACAGACAGATAGATAGATAGACAGACAGACAGATAGAGTCACCTGCTTTTTGTGTCTAAAATAATTAATAATAGCAACCAGACAACACTGACTTATCTTTTTAGTAAATAATTATTTCAGGTTCACATTTAAATGATTCCAAAGTGATCTTTCGTGTTCATCATAGGTGGATATGTGATTCTTCTCATTGAAACAAAGAAATCTTCACATTATAAAACATAAAAGAATATATATAGGAAAACCCGGAACAAGTCTCCACTCCAGCATTCACCAAGCAGGACTGTGTCTGTTCTTAGAACAGCCCTTTGGTGCTTATTACAGCGCCGTCTTCGAGATCCAGGTCTCCCGGCTGCTGTCATAATGAGCTCTACAGAGAGAAAGTGGAGGGGAACAGAGGAGGACAGCGAGAGAAGGAAAAGAAGCAGGGTGTTAAGGAAGGGTGCCTTGTCAGAACCAGCAATGCAAAAGCAGCTACAGCAAGGTGAATAGTTTACCATTTGTCATTTTTAAAACATTTGAAGAACATAGCATAAATGTATTTAAAATCTATTTACTTTCCTTATATTCCTAAGTAAAGTCTTCAGAATTATAAAGGCACACCCACCTGGACAGCTGTGCAGAGTCAACCAATTGTGCAAAGAAAATCAAGTTTTTAAAAATTAGTACCAAACAAAAATGTATGCAGGTACCTTTTGCTATTATGATGAATATATTTCATATAAGATGCCTTGAAACCTCCCCACTCTCAACACACACACACACACACACACACACACACACTAAATGAATGCAGACTCAAATACAGAAAACTTTATGTTAACTGTTTAAAGCCTATAAGTCTGTAAAGAAAATCTGCCTGAGTTCATACAGATGTGAAGTTTGTTTCTAAAGCCCATCACACAAAGGGTAGTGAGTGCCGCATAACCATCTCCCCTCTGTTCACCCACACTCTTCTATCTGGGAATGCAAACACTCAAGTGTTGAACGTGTGCCAAAGGTATAAATTTGAATGCTCCCTGGTCAATCCGAATGCAAATATTATAGGGTCTTAAAGCACATTTTTTTTTCTTCTCACAGGTGTGATAAATCCACGCCACAGAAATTCAAGAAATACAAAATAATTTTTTCCACCAATGCTGGCACAATGAACTGGAAAAGCAAGTAATTGTCATCCCTGGAACTTTCTCACACTCCTGCTGCTGCTTGAGGCCTTGAGAGGCATCTCTCCTGTGATTTGAGAGTCCTGTGATGGGCTTGTTCTGGTACAAGACCTGAAATACTATCTTCAATCTCACCCACAGTGATCACATATGGCAGATTAATGTCAGTGAGTCTTTGCAAAAGTGAGGTTCATCATCAGAATTTTTCTCCAGTGCTGAGTTATGACATAATGTGTTTCCCGGCAGTGCCCCAAGGAGATGAAAAAAGATGGTTGGAAATATTACATAGTGTCCATAAAAAAAGGTCTTCTTGCCATCATTCAGACAAAAGCACAGGAAAGATTGACAAAGCCATCATTTCTGGAAAGCAATGTATTGCATGATCATTGAAATGCACCTAAGAAAGTGTGAAATGGGTCATGCTCTCAATGTCATTTTTAACATATTAGTATGACTGTACATAATACAGGTTGCTGATGTCTCGTCACTCACTCACTTTGAATGGAATGACTGAACATTGTTAAGGGTTTTGCGCATGAGGACAGACTGTAAGTGGGGTTATGGTTTTGGTTTTGAGTTCTATATGAACTATCTAATGTGGTTCTCTTACAGGGCTGAAATGCATTTATTACAGTGACATAGTGCATATTACTGGTCTCGTGGTGAGACACCATAATTGTAGGCCAGCCATTTTTTTTTTTTTTTTGGTTTTGTGCCCTAAAATTGATGCTTTAATTGTTGCTGTTTTTTCTTTTCTTCTGAATCCTTATTTCTAAGATAGTGGTGATACAGATACTACTAGCACTTGATAAATATTAAGATGGATTTATCCTCAATTTTAAGAACATGTGAAGCAATACATGTAAACATATATCTGTCTGTTTGACTTCAGATCCCATGTACTAATGCTTCCAGAGGTGAAGCTTTGCTTCTGAGTTTGGCTCACATGGTTCCTGGAAGAGTTTCTAAACAAGAAATAGCTCGGTGTATAAGAGTTATGAAGGTGCTGGATACACCCAAGGAACACCATGGCTGCTAGAATTGTGCAAACGTCATTTGGGACACTATTACTGCTTCTGCTTGCTCAGGTATCCTTTTATCTTAGTTCCCCCTAAAACCAACAGGAGAATTTACTCATGTCTTATCTTTTGTTCGAAATTAAGAGACCATGAGAAGCAGACTGCTGCCCCATACCTACTCCAGCCACTCGGCCTCTTTGGTTCTCAGTGTCCAAATAAGGGTGCTGTATGGACAGCTTACAAAGGCTGGCTCATCAGACTCTTCCAGTTAAGGAACACATCAGTCAATTTACATATGGTACATGGTCTGATCTTGCACAACCACAATCTGAGACCTTTTCCAGGACAGTTGTGTTCTATGTGCTGACCATCTGTAAACCAATCCAGCGATGTATGTACCTGAGATTGATAAACCATTCATTTGGCTTCATTGGTGCATATTACCAGAAGTAATTTTAATCTGACCCAAATGACAGAGATTCTTAATACTGAGGGAAGAGTGACTTTAAAAAATCCGTTTTGCCAAAAACATTATGATTAAAATTATATCCTAAAGAGATTTTTTTAAAATCCTTCTGGGTTTCTTTCTAATGTAAGCAGATGCAACCTAAAATTACTCAGATATTTATATTTCTGTCAATGGCTTTAATCCATTTTGTCACCTAATTGTATAAAGCTATCTTCTATAAAATAGGATAGTGGTATTTTGAAATAAATTGATTTTTTTTAATGGACATGGTTTAAAAAGCTACAGATGGGGTTTTATATACAGTTGTTTGCTTAGCGAATGGAATATTGAATCCTTCACCCATTAAATGCATCCTCACCACAGATCCACTGCACCTGCTATTTCACATCCCAGTATGTTCCATGCTGAATATTGATAGTCCTTTGAAGATAATATGGAGTCAACTGAATGAGTAGAAGCAGCCCAATGCTGACATCTGCTGGACACATGATCGTATGCCTCTAAATCTACTCTAAACTGTAAATACTTAGGAAGCACAACGCAAAACAGAATTTGCTTTGCTTAACACGCTTCTATTTGTCTGCAAATCCACCACTAATACCTATGCTACTGTCTAGAGGGTAGGCACTGTGAAACTCAGAGACCTTATAGGAAAGAGAGAAACCATGAAGCTCCCAATAGGCTGAGCTCAGAAATGATGTCACTCAGCCTGGTGATGATGCATCTTCTATGTGCCATGAATCCAAACAGGCAGCAAATGTACAGGCAACTCTTCTTCAGACCTTTGGAAGCTCTGTCCTAAGTGTTATTTCTCTGTTGAGTTGTGGGCATGCTACATATGGTTTGGCTATCAATCCCTGACCATATAAGTGTTTTCAGTATTTCCACCCCTTCTGTGGTGCTCTGCATGCCTGGCTGTTCCCTGCCCACACAGTTTTGCCTTTTCCATAATGTCTTTGCTGTGTTTCTCAGCCCCATGTTTGAAGTTTTTCACTTGCATTTTCTTTGAGAAATTTCACAAATTTTTAATATGTAGTGTGTGACATATAGAGTTAAATTTCATTCCTTTTTATGTAAATATGTAATCTTTTCAGAACACACAGTTATAAAACAAAACAAGGTAATCCTGTCATACTCAATGTGGTGGATGAATTCGGAAGACGTTATGGTAAATAAAATAATCCAACCCCAGGAGGATGAATACAGGAAGATTTCCTGCATATTATGTAGCAGAACAGCCAAATCAAGAAACAAGAAGTCTAAAGAGATGGCTGGGCTGTAATGGAAAGCAAGGAGGTTCAGTTGGTAAGGTGAGTAACTTGTGCAGACAGGCTTAGTGGTTAGACATTTATTTTCAGCGGTGAGCTATGAATTCAAAATTTTAGAAATTGGGTCTTACTGTAAGTGAGATCATACAAGACATGTGTGTTGGAAGAAGTAATTAATAAGTTAATTAATTATCCTACACGTAGAGATTTGCATGAGGGTCTGATCCATACCATAACCCAAACCCAAATATTACTGTTCTTACTATAACTTATCCAATCTACCTCGACAAACTAAAGCTATAACTCATAATAAAATTTATACACACCAAGGTTTATGTGGGGTTTAGTTGTCTACAGATCCTCTTATTCGAACACCATCCACAGATTCTACATTCTGCACTTACTTATCTGCACCCTCCTTCAAGAATGGCCTTAGTCAGGCAGTTGGTGAAGAGCAATAAGTAACAGCTTGTCTTTGTCTTCCCTCCACAATCTATCCCACTCATCTAAGAATTAAAAGGCCTTGTTCACTGTCTTTGCAAGAGTTTTCCTGGTCTTCTTCATAGGTTTTAAAACTGAAATTTTGTAGAACAAGTCGAGAGCCAGGGAGAAAAAAAAAAAAAAACAAAGTCAGGCTTCCAAGTGATGCAGTAAATGCAGTATCTAAGGGAGGTCTTGTCTCACAAACATGAAGACGATTACTTTGATTTTAATCAGTAAGTGAAGCTTTTCTCTACACAGTTCAGGAAAAAATATGGTGAAACTTTAAAATCAATGAGATATAGAATAAATATCCCACTTTGCATCGCATCTTCTCAGAAAGGGCTGGGTGTGTGGAGGAGGTCTCTTTAGTAAGGTCCTATCTTTGCCCAGAACTTAAGTCTTTTCATACCCCATATTCAAACTTGTCTTTCCCCATATAAAAATGTGAATTGTTCAAAGGCCCTAATCTTCTAACCACACATGTTTTCACACTGCTGATAGATCAAGAAAACTAATTTCAGGGCTTATCTCACAGTGTAACTGAGGTTGCTAATATCTGACTGTCACATTAGGACTATGTAGAAAGCTAAACAGCCCAACATACAAGAGTGGCACTCACATTCTTATGAGTGAGTAGAGGAGAGGTACCTTTCAATGCTGTTGGTCTCTTTTCAATTACTTGTGACTAGGGCCACTACTTGAGATCAACAAAGTTCCTGTTGAAGAGAGTCAGAAGAAGTCAGAGTGAGTGTGATACCAGCTTGATGCTTCTTAGCACAGAACTTTCAGTGGGTCATAGTGATGCCTCTGAGTCTGAATGCTCATCAAGAGCTGCATGTTGACTTTACACCGAACCTCTTTAAACACTTGAAGAATTCTTCTTAAATGCAAATGCAAGAATAAAGTAAGAAACTCTTTTCCAGTATTGTAGTGGGAACTCACTATGCCCATGACTTTGGGCTGTCCAGTCCAATAGAGGCGGTGCTTCTTGCCAGCCTATGTGATCTCTTAAAAGGGAAGAGGGAGGAGGTTGTGTTATCTCTCTTGGCTTTGGAAGGCTTCCTGACTCACAGTTTAGCAACCTGGTCTGGAGCTTTCCCTTTCTTTTCCTGGGAGACAAAGAGGCACGGGTGTCCCTTCATTTTGTATTTGTAAGTGTGATCTCCATTTATTCCTTTATTAAATAAGTCCTCTTACAGACATCCGTGAATTTCTTGCATTATATGCGACCCTACATTGGAGTCCAGTCAGATGTAGCTGAAAGTGTTCCTGTGTCCTGAAGCCACTTAGTCTCAAATAAACACACAGAGGCTTATATTAAATATAAACTTCTTGGTATAGCCCAGACTTATTAGTAACTAACTCATTCATCTTAAATTAATCCATTTCTATTCATCTATGTATTGCTACATGTCCCATGGCTTTACCTGTGTTTCATTACATCTTGCTCCCCCAGAGGCCTTCAGTGTCTGTTCAATTCTGCCTTTCTTCCCCCGTGTCTCTCTTGAATTTCCTATCTGGCTATATTCTGCTTTACCATATGCCTTAGCATCTTCTTTATTAACCAGTCATAGGAACACATATTCATAGCATACAGAAAAACCATCCCATAGCAGTTATATTAACCACACTCATTTCTTGGCCATTAGGATTTTATTCTATCAAAACTGAAAGCATTTTAAACCACATTTTAAAAGAGCATGAGGTGAAATGGATAAGAAATTGTGATCCAGTCATTCGTTGCAACACTATAAACCACCAAAAACAGTCCATCTTAAACTACATAAAATAATGTGGGTGAAAGTTACAGAATACCAGATAAGGAACTACAACACAAACAGCACATGCACTAAGGTTTGATAGGGAAAGAACAACAGCCAGGAGTGATTCTGTGGTGTAAGCAAGTGGTCCCTGGGGAAAAGAGTAGAGACCAAAGAAAAGTCAACAGGCCTCTGATGTACCAAATTAATGTTTTGTGTTCAAGGCAGGACTGCTTGTATAGATTATTCCATTTGTGAAAATATGTCAGACTACTTCTTTATGGTGTTTATACTTCATATATATGTATATATGTATGTGTGTGTATAATCTCAAAAAAAAAGTTCATTTTTACACCTCCTTTAAAATTAACTTAGTACAAAAATAAAGCCAACATTATTATATTCACAATCTCCTGTGAGGATAAGATGAGATTAAATTTTATAAATTGTCTGAGATCTTACTTTTATAGAAAACCTCCTCTGCCCTACCTGTTTTTGAAAGATCTCCCTGTGAGAAACATCCAGTCTGCTGCTCAGCTGATGTGTAGATGATAAAGACAACAGGAAATGGGGAAATCAGAGAAGAGAAATGCACTGATGCCTTCATTTGTATATCTTTCAACATCAAGTAAAAAAAAAACTCTAAACAAAAATTAACTATATGTTAATCCCACAGCACTGTTCCAGGAAGGCATGTATAATTATAGATCTCAGTCAGTGGGGTTCAAATTATTCTCATGAAAGCTTAGCCTAACCCTGTCAGTGCTACTGCCCTATGTTGCAGTAAAAGTGTTTCTTCTCTGTACCTTTTACAGCTCAGTTTTTTTCTTTATGGTCATGGTCTACATGAGCAGAAGTGACAGAAATAATTATCTCACCCTGAGTCTATATATATAGCAAGAATTGGGAACCAGCCATCTTCAAACATAGTCAGACAAAATTGTGAAATGTCAGCCAAACAAACACTGCAGCTTCAGACCAAGCTTCCTCGGGCCAAGGTTAAGGAAATTGGTTTTGCTTCCTTATTGGCAGTATACCTACAGGGTGATTTATAAAAATCACTCAAAGGGACAGAGGGTGCTCAATTGTCCAGGTGGTTACCTAGCACATGTTCAGTTTCCAGCATCATATAAACTGGGTATAATAGCACACACCTATAGTCCCAGCACTCAGGAGATAAGTGAGGGAGATCAAAATTTCAAGGTTATCTTTGTCTACATAGCAACTCTAAAGCCAACTTGGAATACACGAGACTTCGTGAGAAAGAAAGAAAAAAGAATGAAAGAAAGAGAGAGAGACAGAAGGAAGGAAGGCTATTCAATAACTATAGGGCAGAAAAAAGCATACCTGATGGACTTCAAGTTTTCCTCAGTGTGTCAGTCAGTAACCCAGCTTCCTCTCCACCTCACCTCTTTGTAGCATCTAATGAACTTTTCTAATAAAGGTGATGGGTCCTTGCACACAGTCAGTGGCCACTTGGAGCCCCTCTCCACCACAGTGGTATTGGAAGGAGGCTTCCAGTCACTTATCTCAACATCTGGACTTCCTCTGTCCAGAACTATATTGACATCAGAGTGTGAACTCCATGTGCTTATGTCAATGGGGAAGGCAAAACACAGCCAGGAAAGAAAGACTGAAAAATATACCAATGTATGAGTTCCAAATCTTTTTGTAATTATGCAAAATAATGAGATTATATTATCTAGAAAAATATGTTCTTTTTCAGAGGAAAATTCCTTTTTCAGAATAGGGAGTAGAAAATATAGAAGACGGGTTAAACAAAAAAGAATCTTATGTGTGTGGGAAAGAGTAAGCTGAATCTAAAGCCAAGTTTTAAGTTGAACACATTGATCTCTCAACCAGTATTTCTATCCCACTTGGCCTGCTTATCCACCGATTCACTGAGGTTTCTCTACTAAACTCTAGTAGACCATAATTAACGTTAAAGGATGGTTTGGTTTTGTTCATACATGGGCTGTTGTGCAGAGGAATAGTCAAGAAGGATCATCCATTGTCTCTTTTTTGAGTAAAAGTATTTCAATATAGATCATACTGCTTGAACTCCAGAACCTTCAGGTACCTCTGCATGATTGACACCCACCTACTAAATGACCTGTGTGGCCTAATAGGGAAAGATGGACAAATTAGCCAAACTCTTTTGTTTGTTTGCTTGATTGTTTGTTGGAGTGAAGAGAGTAGTAGAATTTTCTAGTTAAAGAAGGCAGAAAGAAACATAAGACTAGCCAGTTACCTTAACATAAGAGTAAAGCTGCAAGAACATTCACTATTGCCAGCATTTAACATCACAAAAACAAAGAATTGCCCATCCTGTGTGTGGCATGCTCACATAACTGTGTGTATCCATTCATATAGAATTCTTTATTGACTGCCTCTTTCTATCAAGTGCAAGAAATGGCAAGCTCTGAGGATTCAAAGTGATTAATGCTCTCTCACACCCCACAGTCTAGAGGAGATAAGAGAAAAATGCCAGGTGAGTGCTCAGTAGGGAAGGGAAGGCTTGCTGCAGTTAGGTATACCAGCTGTCTCCATCTAACGAACATTACTGCACTTGTATCAGTCTCACTCCCTTGAGCTGCTGGAGGCAGAACTGTCCACATACTTACTCCTGCTCTTGTTTTGTTTTCTTGCCATCAATGGTTTTGTTTTGCTTTTGCTGTTTTTAGAACGCGGTTTCCTCAAACTCTGGTACCTCCTGATAAACATCCTAAATATGTGGGTTACATATGTCTGCCCCATGTGTTGTTTGGATATCTCACCAAATTCCTGAGAAAGCGATGGTGCCTTCTCAACATGTGTGTTCCTCCAGTTCACAGAGTGCTCTTGTATGCAGCCAGTTATAGAGACAGCTCAGAAACTGCTCCTCCTGTGCAAGAGCCTCTGAAGAAGCTGAGCTACTTGGAGAAATTCTAGAGATGACCAACTTTTAAAGAATGCTTACAGATGGCACGCACTCTCTCTGCAGAGGCATGGCAAATCAAGAGGCACTAAAATTTCACACAAATGGTTTGTTCTGGGTCCTGAGATGTAAAACAGCACAACAATGCTGTTTGTCTTAAGTATTGCTAATCCAGACAGTCCAAAGTATTTTTAAGTATGGAAAATTCCTCAAGGAAAAGTTTATCTACAAATGAAATCTCTCTGAGCCAGGCATACATTGAATGAGATCTTTCTGAGAGCGAATATCCAACTGAAACTAATTTGGAGACTTACTGGAAGCTTACTTTGACTTCTTTTTTTTTTTTTTTTAAATATCAGGGCAAGGAACTCTGAGTAGTGGCTAAAGAAAAAAGAAACACAGCTGCCACAGATCTGCTCTGCTTCCTCTTGTCCTGAAAGTATCATTTCCTTGTTGAGGTTGAGGTTCCTTCATCCTATATACCTCCCCCTTAATTTCACTATCCTTGATTAGTTTTTGTTTAGGTCACATTGGTAGGTGTCAGAGGTTAGGGATCCCTACAGATGTAATGTAGCCCCTTCATATACTACAGAAGTTTCTGCATGTATCTGACTCAGCTCTCTTAGTCAAAACTCTACAGGAGAACAGCGGTTGTAATGAAAATATTCATCCCCAATCCCAACACATTTATAGGGTTAAGGTCATGCTTTCCAAACACAATAGCTTCTTATAAAATCATATGACTTATGAGGGGGGAAATTCCTAGAGATGAAAAACCAAGTTCAACAATGTCCACTAGGAAAAAGAATTGGAAAAACGGGAATTTAAGGATAAATTTGAGTTAGCACAAGTCTCATTGGAATAAGAATTCAATATCCCAGGTAAATATTCTCTTAAAATATCTGCTTATTTGCATGGTATAACTCCCCTCAAAATGTTAGTCTGTAGTGTCCCAGAGACACCCCATACCCACATAATATAGGCTGTTGCCATTATTACTCTTGGTTGCCTACTTTGACTTGGTGGTAAGACACTGTTATAAAAGACACCATACATATTGGTCATAGGACATGAAGAAATCAAGTTGATACTGAAACTTTCTCCCTACAAGCTAGCTTTCTAGGACTGAACGGTGCTATGTAGGCTGCTGAGAGAGAAAAGTCATCAGCAGACTTAACCAGATGTGAACCTGTAAGCAAAAATAACAAGTGGAATAACATTTGTCCTATGGTACAATAATGGCAATAATGTAACAGGAACAACCATTTGCTTTTCTGATTGCTTTAAGGCCGGGTGCAAGGAAAGAATACATACTGAGCATGGTAAATCTAGCCTAGAATCCATTTTGGGGGAGTACGGGGGATATAGGGTGTAGGTGTAAACATAATACTAGTATTAGGCTAAATGTGCACAGTATCAAGCTCCCTGTGAAAAAGATACAAAGTTCCAAAGAGAAAGGCTGTGTAGCAAATATTTTTAAAGACTTGTTTTTACTCTAGGAAGGGAGGCATCTGAAGCAGAGTATAGTAAAGATACTAAAGTGTCATTTTAAGCTGTTCTTTTGAGATAAGACACTGGGGAGGGAAGAAGGGAGCGAGGAAGGAAGGAAAGAGTTATAGAAACAATGTAGGCAAGAAATAAGCAGAATGAGAAGACAAGAGCAAAGCCATTGGCCTGAAAGTTCAGGTGTTTGTATAAAGTTTCTGTTTTCTGCATGAATTATAAACTGAGTTTAGGCACTGGGATAGTTAGAGTTAGTCATGACAGGTGAGCCCCTTTCAGGCATCAGTGAGATGCCATGTAGAAAGAAAAGTAGGCACAAGCAGCCGACTTAGGAAAGTAGGAAAAATTGGAGACTTAATTTTGAGTCATTTGCTGTGGAGGCTTTTAGAGTCACAGACTAGCTGAGCTCATGAAGACTAATAACCATGAGGATGATAAGCTCCAGGGCACTGCAGACAGAGATAAGTGTTGAATTCCCCATTTTTCTGATGAGGAAACAGAGGCACAGACATAGTAAATAACAAGTCCACACACTTGGTAAGACAGCTCTACATGTCAAATCAGGACAGCTGAAGACCATTAATCATGCAGCACTTGGTGGTAAACCACTACAAAGTCAGTCCAGTGAAAGCAGCAGCCCCAGACATCACCATCACCAGGAGTCTGCAGGGGATTATGTTACAAATGTCTGTCTGTCCAACTCAGTGTTTTCTAGGGAGTGTAAATGAGAGGTCTGGGCCCCTGTCAGTGAACTTCATATGGGAAGAGTTCATAGAAGATGTTCTTCAGGTTGTGCAGATGGCATTGAGACACAGTCAAGACACCACAGCCTGAGACCTTCTTGAGATAAGCCTATGTCTAGTTTGATTTCAACAGATAACTCCTATTCAGCTGATTGACTAACACTCCCCAATCTGGATATGCCTAGAATAATCAGAGTCCTTTTACATAATATAGGGTCTCCCAAGATCTTGAAGTCTGTCCAGTATGAGTCTATGAAGGCATGAACTGGAACCAGTACTACCAAATACCAAACACTGAAGTCTCCAGGCTTTCTTTTCTCTGTATGTCCACCACATTAAACCTGGACTGAACATGCACATGCATCAGGAGGCCTTTGAGAGAGATATGTAGATAGCACTTGTGGTTCCTCCAAACTGAGATGTGTTATAAATGGGGGGGTGACGATAATCTATCTCATAAATTAAGAACTTGGTATTCATTAAATGCTGAAATACAATTTGTAACAATTGCTTATATGGTTTAATAAGACACATGGAGACCAGTCTCATTTGTGCCTTTTCTCTATTTTCAGTGTGTTACCTAAAAATATGGAAATTGACTGGAATGACTTATACTGTTCACTGAGGACAGCCAGAAGGCCATATAACCTTGTCCGTGTTCTCACTGTGTAATAATTACTTCATGTCTTAAGCTCCCACAGTCCTCTACTTATGACTTTAAAATGACTTTCTCAGAACATCTTCCAGATATCCCTTTACATGTCTGTCTCTGCAAGGTTAGAGGCCGTACCTTGTCAGTCTGTCCCACCAGGACCTGTCAGATGTCTGTGAACAGCTAAGCCCTCTGCTTTCCTTGCCCAGGGCCATATAGATGATGGACTGCACAGCCCAGATAAACTCAGGCCACTTGAGTCCTGCTCTGATGTGCTGTCCATGACAACCACAGCCCCCTTTCTATCAAGATTAGCACAAGAAGTAGATTGAAGCAAAACTTGTCAGACCAATTTACTATTCATTAGCAGGTTTATGAAGACCAGTTGTGAAAGAGATTGAAACACGAAGCTAGTGTGACATTGTGAATTATTTCATGTTGTCAGTTTTTCATGCTGTGGTTTGCTCTCATTAGGAGACGTAAAGCAGCCTGGGTTATTACTGCACCTTGTTTCTCCTGCTGTAGATAAGCCCTTGTAGATATTGAATGCTCGTAATAATGCTATACTTTTATTCCTGACACTGAGAGTCCTGTTTCCATTTGATTTTCCTGATCTGTGATTGGCAGCACTGTCTACATACCACACACAAGCTTGCCGGTCAGGTGTCACTGATTTTCTCCAAAAGCATTTGTTTTTTATAACAAGATGGATACATTTAGGTTCCTTTATCTCAATAAAGTACTATTCATCACAGTGTATTTTGCTGATGCCATATATCAGTTCCTGTGGTGCCTCCAGTTTCAACTAGGACTATCTGGTAACATCCAGGAGACCCTGAGTTGTGTGTTACCACTGTGAAATACTCATTTTACACAATAAAAAACGTAACTTTCAACTGTGTTTAGGCACCTTGGACCCCATTCCCTTCAGAGGAACACCTGACCCAGTCTTGATGTTGGAGTGAGGAAAGCAGATCTGCCTGGAGTGGATGCTGGACTAAGCCACCTTGGGACTTTGGGACCTCCTGCCCTTGCTGATAAGGAGATAAAGTGATGAGGAGAAGAGAGAGTGGCTGAGAGGGGGAAGGGAGTTTGAACAAGGAGTAAAAAATATGACTTTATTTATAATAAAAAAAAGAAATTCAGTAGTCCATGTTATCTATAGTAACTTATCTTCAGAGCATCAGAGAGGGAAGAAACATTCCTTTCTATCTAGTTGGAACATGGGACGATTCTTTACAGTGTTCGGGATTAGGTCTTCTTAGTCAAGTCCAGAAACACACTTCCTGTATTTCTTATTTTGATTGCTCTGACCAAAGTTAATTTCACATCTCCTAGGTAGGAGAAAAATGTACCAATGTTGTTATTTCTCACAGTGTTGGGCTCTTTGG
This sequence comes from Sigmodon hispidus, assembly GCA_004025045.1. NCBI lineage: Eukaryota > Metazoa > Chordata > Mammalia > Rodentia > Cricetidae > Sigmodon > Sigmodon hispidus. Next base: position 90,928 of record PVIH01004852.1, read on the forward strand.
TGCCTTTTGAGGTGAAACATGATAGATCTTCTTGCCTCTACAGTTCTCCAGTGCCATTTATTTAACGTTGGTTACATCGTTAGTCATGTAATAATGCCATCGTTCATCATGCCACCTGTGAATATTGGCTTCCGGTGACTCTCTCAAAGCATGTTTCAGTGATGATGGTCACAGATGAGGTTTTAACCCAGAATTCTGAGAGAGATATGTATCATAATTCATTATCTGATAATTAAATTTATTGTTCGAAAAGTTTATAATATAAATGGAACACACTTCTTCAACCATGTCTTCTGCTGAAGTGACAGCATTTTTCTGTATTTCCAGTGGCTCTCTTTGGATGCTTGCCACTTTTGTCTTTCACGTACCACCAGCAGGGAGAGCACTTGAAGAGCCTGCAGGCAAGGTGAAAGGAATGACCCTGTTAATCAAAGGGATGGCCATCGCCGAGCAAGTACAACCTAAGATTATCTAGGGAAAACATGATGGTGCCACCAGAATCAGACACTGATAGAGAACCTTCAGGAAAGGTAAGGGAGGTTGCGTCAGAAAGACTGCCTGTTACCTCATACAGAACACTGAGACATGTTAGGTTGGGTTCCCTGGCTGTCAGGAAAGGATACAGTATACACAGTGTTAGCGATGCCTACCCCACCCCCATAGTCTTCTAGTGTTGAAAGGCCAAAGACATTGAATCAAAGCTGAATAAGATGTGATGCTCAAACTTGAACATACAGCACAGTTAGGAGTTGAGTTGGACCCAAGTCTGTCTACAGTCATAACTTGGATTTATCTCATGGCACTTATGAGAACTATGCACATATTGTCATGTGATCTTTTTAAAAAAGAAACAGTATATTGGCCAATGGAAGCATTTTTCTCATACTTTCACTCTGGGCTTGAATACAGTCCACAACTCTGAGATGGTTTCACTGGCACAGCTTCCACAGCTCCTCAGAGCATCTAGTTATCCAGTGAATAGATCAGAGAGGAGGATCTAAGACTACCTCAAAGGTAAAGATGGTACCGTGGCTCATCCAATCATGCAGCACCCTCCCTAAATGACACTGCCAGCTATGGTCTCTAGGTCAGAGTAAGGATAGTTAAAAGTTTTAAAGGAGGTGATATGGATTATATCTGGACTATTCCTGATAGACCCACCTATTCCAGATCATGATGCCAATGAGAGACTGTGGAACCTATAGGAGGTGGTTGTAGTGACTGTCCTGTGTTTGAGGCATGTATTTAGGTCCTGTGCTTAGCATATGCTCTTGAAGAGGATATTTGCAGCCCTAAGCCTTCTCTCATTCTCTCTTTTGCTTCCTGGCAACCATGAAGTAGACAGACCTCCTCTCACTGACACCCCAACCAAGATGGTGGTAGCACCTTAGGCTCAAACTGATGGGGATGAGTGACTGTGAACCAAGACGTCCAAAGGTATGAGGTATCTTTCCTCCTCAGACATTAATTATGTTAAGAATGTTTCATGGCGGCAGGAAGCTGATTAATGCAGAAGGCAACCTAAACCGTGGGTGTCTCTGCTGGGCTTAGGTGATATTGGCTGTGATATATTGCATCTGAGGATGAAAGGCTCTGAAACATCTTCATAAGAAGTCTAGTGAGAAAACTCTATTCTCATGAAAAGTTGGGGAAAGGTATATGGTATATGCTATCTGCTAGTGTACCTGTAGCCATGCCCACCTACCAACCATGCAGAGGTATTTTCTGACACCTACTTTAACTGTCAGCTGGACCTCCAACCTGTGCTCTCCAGCCTTTCTCCCTGGGTCACCACTCTAGAGTTTACTTATTCTTGTTCACATCACTTCAGCCTGGAGATAAAAGCAGGCTTGGGTATTCATTGTATTTTCTTACTGGATTAGAGAAAATCTGCACATTCTATTCTAGAGACATTCATAATTCTGACGCTGGAACTGTCCTGCGTTACATTGATGCAATCTAATAAAAGCCAATTCTACTCATAACAGTACCATGATGTCAAATTCTTGACTGTTCTCCCTTTTTCTCTTCCAAACAATGCATTATGGCAGCAAAATTGTAGTTTCTGAGGCTTTCTGACCAGGGTTCAAATTCTCCTTTCATGACTGTCCTAGTCTCATTCTGTTGCTATAACTAAAAGCATTGACCAAAAGAAACTTGTGGGAGAAAGAGTTTATTTGACTTACATTTCCAGGCTATGTGTTACAGTCCCTCACTGAAGAAAGTCAGGACAAGAACTTTATACAGGAACAAGGAGGCAACAGCCATGGAGGACACTGCTTACTGGCTCACTCTAGGCTCATGCTCTGCTAGCTTTCTTATATAGCCCGGGACAACCTGCCTGGTGCTATCCACCATGGGCTTGGCTCTCTTATATTTTTTTATAATCAAGACATTTCCCTACAGACATGCCCTTGGGTCAATCTGACCTAAGCAATTCCTCAGCTATGGTTTTCCTCTCAGAGGGCTCTAAAATGTGTTAAGCTGACAATTAAAGCTACCAGGACAGCAAGACTTATTTCATCTCTCCACTTTGGTTTTCTTTTTTGAAGAATGGGGTTAATAACCCATGGTGCGATAGGGTAATTACAGAGATTAAGTGGGATGCTGCATAAAAAGCCTCTGGCAAACCCAAAGCGGAGCATTCTAGATCATTCCATGCTGCTTTATGCTTTCACATCCAAGCACAGAGTGCTCTTGGTCACCCAAGGCATATGCATATGCTCTCTCAGCCCCAGGCAAGTCCTGCTCACACTCACTCTTTAAAGTGAACTCACAGCATTTTGTCTTGTGAGGAATTCTCTGTTGCTCATGGCCGTGGAAGAGAAGTTTATTTCAGAGGTGAGCTGCATTCTACCCCAGGTTGGATGCAACACTGAGCTTCACACTGGTTGGCAGAAAACCAAGCCATTTAAAAGCCAGCACTGTACACCATCACTTCCTGTCTCTATATAGCTTCTTAAACATTTTCTCACCAAAGTTTACATATAAGTCTCCATTTACCTTCAAAGTGCTACCTAAAAATGTACCATTTTTTTGGGGCATATACTCAAAGAGAACAAATTTGTTTTTTGTCTCACCTACCTAACTACTCACTATCCTCCAGACTAACCAGGATGATTTATAGTAAAGAAACATGGATTGTATCTTAATCACAAAAATAATACTGCCAAACACTAGACTTTGATTTTAATCTTTTACTCAGAGTAAAACTGAGTACCTGGAACTCCATCATGTCCAAGTTCTTTTTTTTTACTCACTTGTACTGAAGTGAACTTTCTGCTGCCCATATGCCAATATCCACTTTCTTGGAATTGGGGTGGAAGATTTGAACATAGGGGTGGTCGGGCCTTTCTGAATTCCTTAAACCATGCTATTCTCTGAAGACCAGTGTCTGTTAAATTGGAATGCAATGTGCCCTACCACCCTCCCAAAGCTCTGTGCACATGCCACACCTACCACAATCATGATAGAATACACTAGAATGGGTGGTAGTAGTGCTCTACCTGAGTTAACTCAGGTGGACCTAAGTTAAATCCCTCTTTAGTCACCACTATTAGCCTGGTCCTTTTTTTTTTTTTTTTTTGAGATTGTAACAGTTATAACATTTCTCCTTTCTCTTTTTCCTCCAAACCCTTCCATATACCCCCTTCTTCTCCATCAAGTTCATGGCCTCTTCTTACACTGATAGAGCATTCATAAATGTGCAAGTGTATACAAGCATATTTATAAATATAACCTCTCAGTCCATAGAATATTACTTGTATGTAAATTTTCAGTGATAACTATTTGGCACTAAACAACTAATTGGTTAGCCTAGTTCTCAAACACATTCATGGAAATTATTGTTCCCAGACACCAAGGACTGTACTTGCTGCCCATGGCGCAGTCCTGGGACTTCCTTTAGTTAACAGAATAAAAATGAAGCCATGTGTCATTTCCTGGAAGAAGATACAACCAGAAATGTGCAGTTTATGTTCATGTCATTCACTTTCTGGCCCCTTGAGCTCTCCATAGTGATGGTGATGTTCCCTTGGGTCCCAGAACAACAAAGACATGAGCATGGCACATTCAGGGTGTGGTCCTCATCAGAGACAGTCATTCGCGACAGCACTGCATCCTGACATGGAAACCCTCAAAAACATATCTGCGGTTAAATACAGCTTCATCTACCTCTTCCTTGACCTCACACTGTTGTTCATTGTCACCCCATCTTGCTGCTCTGGCACTAAGGACGTCTATGTCACCAGCACCATTCTTGGTTTTCTGAATTTTCACCCATTCTCCTCCTACTGAAATGTCTAATCATATTTTCTGGCTCCACTGATTGTCCTGTTTTTCTCTTTTATGATACAGTTGCCCATTCCTTGAGTTTACATGGCAGGTTGGGAAGTTTACAGCATCCTCTCCCCTCATCTGCAGGGTTGGTTAAGATTTCCTCAAGTGGTTTCAGTAACAGATCAGAAGAACGCTTCTCCTTCTGGTTCTAATACTATATTTTCATTGGAGCTGTGGAGATGGCTCAGTCAGTAAAGTGTCAAGGAAGCATGTGGATTTCTGTCTTGTGGATTTGGTGAGCACCAGGTTCACTGAGAGTCCTTGTCTCAAAATGAAAAAGAAGACAGAAACAAAGACTACAACTGACACTCGCCTCTAGCTTGTAAACACATACACATACACATACATGTACATACCATACACACAAACACACACAAAAAAATTAAACTAAAGGACATCCTATAAGATTCATTCACTAAGAAAATTTCTATTTTTAAATATTACAAGTCCATAACCTTAGAAACCTGTTTTAGCTGGACCAGCCCTGTGTTTCCTTCCATCTTGGCTCTGGAATTCAATGCTTTTCTTTTGAGGGAGTTAAGAGATATTTCTCTCCTAGAATCTTCTCACCTTGTGATCAGAAGACTGGACTATGCTCCCTACTTATTATTCGGCATGTTCCTGGCTTCTTGGCCATGTTTAACATAAAATACTGCCTTTCCTTATCTATGTGAGCCTCAGTGCCTCTACAGGCTCTCTGTAGGCTTTACTGTTACAGCTGCATGCAATAAACTATCTTTTGAAATATGCTTTTTTGTTATTGTTTTGTACTTAAATAAACTTAAAAATTAAAGCCCCAAAAATTATATTTCCTCTTAGGTCGAGGAAGGCTCTGCATAATGTAAGATTACTTTAGTATTTATATGCATCATAACTAATTGACTCTAAATGGCTTTGATTTCCAAGTGTGAGGCAACAAGTCTGATGAATCACTAATCGTTTTGCAGGTCAATTCATGGCATCTTTTGATGAGCTACCTAAGAATACAGTGGGTGAATGAGCTTCAGAAGTGAGGATTTAAGTGATGAGCTTTGTGAAAATAGCTTTTATAGTAGCATTGACAGGAGATGGGAAAAATCAAACCACAGAAATGGTTTTTATAATGGAGCTGATTTGCCCTAATAAAATCTAAGAAGCTTGTATGAGGCAGAGATGGTGACAGTCTTAACAGCTGAAGACAGCTGTACCGTGAGTGCTAAAGACTTTCCACTAGGAGCGAGTGAAGTGAGAGTCTTTAGAGACGGCATTCACATCCATGCAGCTGTTCCCCCATCACAATTGCTAGAGGTCTAGTGACGGTGGAGACTTAACGAGAAGCAGGTTTCTAAGCAATGGCTGGTAAGTGGTGCTCAACCTCCCTGGTCAGTGGGTGTCAGTTACTCCCCCTGTTGTGACAAAATCTGACAGAAGCAACTTAAGAAGGAAGAGCATATTCTAGCTCACGGCTTGAGGGGACATCCACCATGGCGGGAAGTGCTGGAGACAGAGCGTGAGGCAGCTGGTCACTCACATCTGCAGTCAGGAAGCAGGAGAAATGGATACCAGTTTTCTCCCATTTAGTTGGTCAGAGACATTTAACCCAGTCTAGAATCTCTGCCACAGATATACCCAGAGGCATGATTCCTAAGTAATTCCAGACCCTGCCCCACTGACTACCAATGTCAACTCTAACCATACTCAGAGCCTCTGCTTGAACCCTGTGCCTAACTGCTTAATTATTGCATAACTGTCCCCTTCTTTGCTCACACAGTTTTGTGCTTAGTCTCCCATTTCACCAGCACATGACTGTATATGAGTTTGAACCTGGTCCCCAACCCCACCAGGGCATGAGCTGTGTAAGTTTGAATCTGGTTCTCAACCCCTTCAAAGCATGAATTGTGTGAGCTTGAACCTTGTCTGTTTTACTTACCACTACCCCTTAAATGCCTTAAATAGTTCATATCACATAGTAGGCACTTTTCTAAATTACTGAATGGAACAAGATTATCTATCAATTAGGGCTACCTAAAGCCATTTCTCAAGAACAAAAGCTAAACTTTAGGCTTGGTTATGGCTCAGCTGGTAAAACTCTTGCCTCTCAATTGTGAGGACCCAGTTCTGATCCCCATGACTCACAGTCAACCTGGGCATGTATAATCCTGAGCTGACAAGATGAGAAGCAGAGGCCCAGAGCAGCCTCCCAGTGAGATTTCAGGCCAATAAAAGAATTCTTCTCAAACAAAAGGTGGAATTTCCTGAGGACCACACCAAAGGCTGTCCTCTGACCTCCACATGCATGTATTTACATATGCACAGATTCACTTGTGCACAAGTGAACACAGATGCATACACACACACACACACACACAGAGAGAGAGAGAGAGAGAGAGAGAGAGAGAGAGAGAGAGAGAGAGGGGTAGATTCTTCTATCAGGTAAAAACAAGTCCACTGGCCTTCACATCAGTAGTACTATCTGCTGCTGAGAAAAGGTACCAAGCCATATGGCTACACAAGATAAGAATCATGGGTTAGTTTAAGACTGTGAGTTAGCAAGTAATATGCCTGAGCCATACGCCAAAAAGCTGATAATTAATATAAGACTTTGTTTGATTAATTGGGACTGCTGGTCCAGATCTTGGGACTATGCCAAGCTAGAAACTTCTTACTACAACTATCCACCTTCAGCTTGTAAACTGAACTTGTGCAGTTACTCTATCAGTTTAAAAACTAAAAGCAGGTGAGAGACACATTAATGAGACAAAAAATTTCTTTCAATATGAGATCAAGCAACACTGTGTCAAATGGACTGAAAGTAGACTCATCTAGACTGATGTTATTGTGAGTGAGGTACTGAATTGGGATGGGAGGACCTCACTCTGGACGTGCTACCAGCTCCTCCTGCACAGATTCCAACAGGTAGGAGTTCTTAGCCAGTCAAAGGAAGAGGTAGCATGACTCTTCTTGTCATAGAAAAGACTCATTCTTCTGTGAGGCAAGGCGAGAGGCCATCTTGAGGACAGTGACATGCTAAAAACATCACCTAAATCAATTGTCATTAACTTTGAAGTTTTATTTGGAATCTGTCCTAAAAGTGAGAACTATTTGCCTTTTAAAGTATCCCCTAACATAGGCATCTATCTCTTCTTCCATGATATATATTTATAAAGAAAGGACTATTTCTAAGTTACTTCGGAGTTTTAAGTAAAAGATTAAAATGACATAGGTGTGCAAGGTGCAGAAGCAGTCTGTACTTGGCCAAGTTTCTTTTTTTAATGAAATCTATTTGCAAAAAGCAAATGTCAACTTTAAGATCTCAAAATGGAATATAAGATGATACTGCTGTGTTTAATTCACAATGGCATTCAAGATGCTGCAATGAGACACATTAACAAACCGCAAATGATTTCAGGTTCTGTACATGCAGATGGATTTTGGCAGCAGTGTTTAAGTGCTAAGAGTCAATAGGTTAAAACAAATACACTCTTCATGACATTAATTCAAGTTAAAAGTTTTAAAATGGCAAGTGTTCTTCTAAACTATCATGCTGTTCCCTACCACACTGTCACATCACACCCTCGTCAGGGGAAATAAGCAGAAAAACAAAAGTCCTGCCCTAATGTGCCTGAGAGACAGTGCAGCATATTAACTAAACCATGCTGCCATTATAATCACTACTCTTCCCTCCTGCCAGGCAGAATATCTTCACTAAGCTCCTGCACTCACTCCTACAAGATACAGAGTCTGCACACATGCAGGAACACAAGGTCATGCTTCCTCCGCTCCCCTAAAATGCCCTTTAAATACTTCAAAACAATGCTGCTCTAAGTCCTTGAAGTCCTAGGAGTAAACAGGTACGAGGCTGAGACCTTTGCTCATTGGGATATCAATAATTTAGGAGTACTGTCCATATCAAAAACCTTCGTGGAATATATCTCTTCCAGCACCAGTGTGGGATAAATTGCTATTGTGGATTCGAGCTACAAGCACATACCTTCCTTAAAGACTAAATTCTTCCCACTGCGTCATAAACACTCCTTCCCAGAAGATTACTGCCCAACAAATAAGAATGATATCAGAACTGATGTATGATCATCTCCTAGGAAGGCTTCCTGTGACAGCTTCAGCATGGCAAGTTCCTCTGTGAGAGAAAGATGAGATGATGGACCTATGTAAGGAAGAGGGTACTGGCTTTCATTTACAACATTAATGAAGGCTATGGATGACTCTTCTCTTGCCTAAGAGGCATATAAAATGAGGCCTATGATTGGATTCATGGTTTAGATCTCCACAAGTTACAATGTCCCTGAATACCAGGTACAAGGATGCCACCATGCCATCCAGGATGCTGAGGATGGGTGATATGGAAAAATTCATGTGCAATTGGAAACTCATATATAAGTTCTGCTCTTTTAAGCCAAGTATTTCCTCTGCCTCAGTAGTTTACTACCTGATAACCTATGAAGCTAGCATAGTGATGCTAGGTCACAACCACGTTGTGTTGTTATTTCTTTGAACTGTCAGTTATTATTTCTTGGTTAGTACCTATGCTGGAATAATTAAGGATGATGGACAAAGGAGAAAAAGCAGAAGGAGACTGAGGAGGGGAGGGCCTAGGCCTTGTAAACCATTCATACTGATGAGGGATTCCTTAAGGAAGCAGTGACCCATGGTTCTACTACTTGACACCCTCCTTTGAGTGGCCTTTGCACTGATAGAAATGTCTGCACAGCTTATTGAGTCAAATCTCTATCCTATGTGGGAACTGTCCAACAATTCTGAAGACAAACTCAGAACTTTATTAACCAAAATATTAACAAAGGAAGTAAGTCCATAGAATCTAAAATTGCAGAATTGGAAATGATAATTAAAACATGTGTGCAAGGAGCCGGAGTGGGCGGTGGAAGTGGTTTCACATCTGCTGGGAGGGGCATCTAGACTTCTGGTTAGAAGAACGAAGTTGTTCCAACCCAGCACAAATGGTTAAAGCTTAATGTCATTAAGTTGGTGTTTATCCACAAGTTACATCAGGGTCAGGAATTCAAGAAATTCCATACATCACCAGAAAAAAAAAAAAGGGCACATGTGTGGAGGTGTGTGCTGTAAGAACTTGAGTTTAGAGACCATGGCTTGGAAGGAGATAGGATCTGAGAGTTCATTCACTGTCAAGTGACTTGTCAAACTCCTTGAGTCAGCAAATGTTGATTAATCTGGTGGCAGTAGACCTTTGTCCCCATTTGTAGGAGGATAGTGAAGCTAAGAGTGGAAACAGATTCCTGGGAGCTGCAGTGGGAGATATCAGACAATGTGATTAACACACTCTCTGGAGAGGTTTCATAGATGAGGGAACCAGTCCAAGTGAAAGGGTGCTGGTCTTTTCTGTAAGTCCATCCTGTGTGCATTGGCAATGGCTCAGAGAGGAAATGACACAACTATCTATTGTCAAAATTTGCAAAACCTTGAGCCTCAAAGAACTGCACTCGTGCGAAACATCACAGAGATGAGATGGGAACAGAGCTCTCTCCTAGAAAGAAGGCAGAGGTAGCTCCGGAGATAAAGGCCTTCCAGTGTGGGGATATTGGAGAAACAACAGGGATGATTGAATGCCTTAAGCTGTAGGGAACGCTGCCTAATGTGAAGTAATTCCAGTGACAGCCCTTAGCGAGTAAAAATCACTACAGGATAAGGGAACAGAAAACCTACAAATATCTGAGTAGACAGCTTGGCTAAAGCACTGGAGTGCAAGAAGAGCTAACCACAGCATTGACAGCCACTTGCCAAAAGAATCAGTAGTGCTTGTTCCAGGCAGGCCATACAAAAGAGCAAGACAGAGCCCATCTGAGGCTTAGAGGTGGAGGAGAGAAAAGCAGCAGATGGCAGACAAGCAGGCCAATAAGGAGGTCAGCATCAAAGAGGCGTCTGAGCAGCTGGTTAAACCCATATTCAATTCAGAAAAAAGGCATCTCTGAAGACCAAGACCCACCAGAGTTTAGAGTGAGCCTCATTCTAGAATTGGTGGGAAAGGGTTTGGAAGAGGAAAACTTGTTTCTCAGGAGTAGAACCCTGGGCTGCTCAAATGTCCTAAACCTATCTTGGCTAAAGAGAAAAACTAAGCCAGGTTAAAAAGAGTTTAGATGGGAGGGATGAAGACCACTACCTGTCACGTAGCAACAGGGATGCACCAGTCTGAGATCAGCATCTGGGGTCATCTCTTCACCATGGGAGCATCATAGCATATACAACTTTGGAGGTTGAATAGGGATGGCTCCATAGACTCATATGCTTGAATGCTTGGCCCTTAGGGAGTGGCACAAATGAGGAGGTGTGGCCTTGTTGGAGTTGTGGCCTTATTAGAGGAAGTATGGCGTTGTACAGGTCTCTTATGTTCAAGCTACAGTGAGTGTGATACAGAATCTCCTTCTGTTACCTGCAACTCAAGATGTAGAACGCTCAGCTCCTTCTCTAGTACTATGTCCACCTGCATGCTGCCATGTATCCTGCTATGATGATAATGGACTAAACCTCTGAACTAAGCCAGCCTCAATTAGATGTTTTCCTTTATGAGAGTTGCTGTTATCTGTGTCTCTTCACAGCTAAAGAAACCCAAACTAAGACAACATACCCTGGGTTTTACAGGCTACTCACTCAGTGTAACCTCAATGTACCTGATGCATATGGTGAACAGATGTGGGTGGCTGTAGCCCATATAAAAAGGCTTGCTCTTGTACTGCAAGCTTGTATAAGTAAATGATAAAGATTAGGTAATCACTCCCAAGCAGAAACAAAGTTGTTCACCTTCTCTATTGTATGCTGTAGTTCTACATTTGGCCATGCATTGGGCTTACTTACCTGAGTGACACCCAGTGCTAGCATATTACACAAGTTCAATGTCATCAGGTAACAGAAACGTTCAGAGTCCATTGTGATCTTTAGGGACCACTATTAAACATGTGATCTGCCATTGACTAAAATGTCCTTAGCCTGTGTGTGGCTGTATTATTCTATATGCCAAATGAAAATATAGTATCCACAATGAAAATGTGACCAGGATTACATAGGTCTGTTGATGGTACTGCTATTGTGAAGAGCAGGTAACTTAACCTCTTTATGCCTCAGTTTGAACTTCTGTAAAATGGGGAGAATAACACCCATGTCAGGGACTGCTGTGAGAGCTGAATGACTTATGAAGTGGAAAGTGCCTAGAGGCCAGCCAACCACACCATTAAGGCTGTTTTTTAGCAGGGGGTTGGACAAAGCAACCAAGGCCTACATAAAAGGTGAATTTGGAACACCAGGCCAAAGCATGGAGTTATTACCACAGAAGCAAAAGAAAGAGCTCTCATTATTAACAATATTAGGTGTCTGAAATACCACTGGGTTTATTTTAGAAACACAGATGGTCAGGCAGATGTATGCTGCGGGGGAGTGTGTGAACAGCAAGTGGCACAAACACTGTGGTATTCATCTTGAACTATACATCTTTCTTTCTGATTATGACATCTGATGAAAAATGGAGACAATTCTACAGAATGCAAATCTTTATTTATAAGCACTATCGTGTATGAATATCAAGTTCTATTATGACCAACTTTTGCTATTTTTTTAAACTCTACACTGAGAATGCATTACATGTTTTCCACAACCATGTTTCATATATTTGTCCGCTTAAACTTCTCAGCAACCCCATGAAAACAATTATTGTTGGCACCCTCTAGTTCCAGTACATCGAAGCTGAGATACTTGTTTTGGATACAAATCTAGTGAACAGTATGGCCAACATCGACCCACATTTCTGGTCTCAGAGTCCCAGCCTCAGCTGTTATATATTACTATTTCTCAGTTAATGAAGAAATAAATCCCATGGTGGGGGAAAAGCCTATGTTGTCTTATAGAAACATAATACTGTGATACATAGGAAATCATGCTCACACACACACACACACATACACACAAATCCAAAGATTGAAAACATAATCCCTGTACCAAACATCCCTGTTATCAGAGACAGAACCTTTGGAGAGATGATTCACCCTAATCCATCCTACAAGCAAACCAGAATGCACAGAGAAACCAGATATGTATGTGCACATAGGGAAAGCTAAGAGTGGACACAGCAGAAAGGTAGCCACCCATAAGCCAAGAAGAGAGATCTCTGGAGAAAGCAGGTCAGCCAACCCCTCTACACACATCATCTTAAACTTCCAAACACAACTATAATAAGTTCCTCTTATGGCAACCTGAAGTAAGAGCAGCCTACTCTTGGTCAGTTGGTTATGATCAAGCCATGATAGTGTGTCCAGCCATGTGTCTATTCTTTCTGTCTTCTCTTGGTCTATCACCATGTAACATGCACGTATAAACTCTTAGGCTCACAGCATTTAAAGATTAGTAGTTCCACACTGTAGCAGCTAACTTACAGAAATCAAATAGAGAAATGACCACCATGTAAAGACTCTGCTTTTGCTTCTGGGAGAAGTATTCCATGTGTTTAACTTACACACACACACACACAAACACACGCACAAAACACACACAAAACACACACACATACAAATCAATAAATGAATAAATAAATAGATAATAGTAGATAGATGATAGATAGATAGATAGGTAGGTAGGTAATAGATGATAGATGGATAGATAGATAGATAAGTAGGTAGATAGATGATAGATGGATAGATAGATAGATAGATAGATAGATAGATAGGTAGGTAGGTAGGTAGATAGGTAGGTAGATAGATAGGTAGGTAGATAGATAGGTAGGTAGGTAGATAGATAGAAGGTAGGTAGATAGATGGATAAAAGTTTTTATGAAATAATGAGTGAAGAGACTAAGGAAAAATCAGTTTTTTCCATTGAAGAATATTATGGCTTAAACCTCTGACAGTCCAGAAATCTTATAACAAGTCCTCAGTCATTAGGTCTCCATTCAGCTCTGAATCAAGATGCCACCACAGCTGGTTTAACTAGGGAGCTAAACCATGTCACAGAACCTCTGTGAACTCTCTCTGGTGGCTGGTTGCTCTACTTCTCTGATTTTCAGGCAAGTTTTATTTGTCAGAACACAAACAAACAAAATATCATAGGACACAAGGGTCAGCAATGAGTTCTGACTAAACTCAGAAACATTTGAGATGCTGAAACAAGCCATAGATGTCCATTTGTTTCTGCATAACCAAGGTCAGAGACAAACCTTCAGTCATATACATTAGACCTAAAGAAGCAAGCTGCAGCCTAAACGTCACAGGACAGCAGATATGATTACTGTGTGTGTGCAGAACTCAGTTCTGATGGACTGAGCTTGAAGGTGCTCATCTCATTCTCACTATTAGAGAAAAGATACACAAACTAAAAGCCAAGGGGCTTTGGTTGTTGTTACATCATTAAACTACAGTCCCAGGAAAAAAACATATGTGGAGCCTCAAGGGAGGGTTCAGACTGTCTCTGTGCATGGACTGACACCTAGGAGCTCATTCCCTCCAGAGGAACACCTAACCCAGCCTGGATATTAGGATGAGGAAATTGGACTTGCCTGGAGTGGATGCTGAACTAATTCACTTTGGGACCTTTTGCCCTTTCTGGGGAGGGGGTGGAGGAATGGGATGAGGGAGGCTGAAGACTGACAGGGAGTGGTCGGGAGGGGAAAGAGATTTGGAACAAAGGGACACATGCTTAAAAAATGAGACTTTACTCTATAATAAATAAAAAAACTAAAGGAAAAATAAAAGAATCATAGTCAGGTGGGGAAGAGGAATCTCAACTGAGAGCTCCTTGCCTGAAGCAGAAATTTGGGAGACATGCTGGTCCACTGGTAACTCCATTGAATGCAGGCTAGCAAGAATGGAAAGCTCCTATACCACAGTCTTGGGAGACACTAACAATATGGGTTTCAATTCCCAACACTGTGGCAACCACTTGGATCATACATTGAGAGTGTTTTAACTATGAAACCCTTTTAATGCAGGGAAAGTCTTTGCTAGGACTTTTTCGGACTTGGAGACTCAAATGGTAAATCTCAAGTAAAGTTTAAATATACAGCTAATGAAAATGAAGGCACAAATTATAAACAAGAGATCGATAGGAAAAATAAATTAACAGAACAAAATGTAGTTTTAAAAGTCAGTACAGTCAACAACCCCCTGGATGCAACATGAGCAAGAGAGAAAAGACAGGGCAGGTTCTGAGATGAAAGTAATACCATTGTACTGATCCCAAGAGCATTGACGACCAGTCAATACCATGAATAATGCACACGAGGGCTTTCAGACAATGAGTGAACAAATCCTGCCAGTGCTGTGGGGTTCAAGGGACCAAGTCTAGAATAAAGCTTCCATATGATTCCACAGATAAGAATGAAAATCGAGAAGCCGAAGGCTGAGTTGTGTTGTCACATCACAGAGGTGTCTGGTAGAAGGCACAGGAGGGTGGTGATAAGTTAGTGCTCAAGTCCTGTAACTGAGCCAGGGACCTTCCCTGATGTTCAGGAGCACTGGATGGCATGGAGGTGGCATGGTGCTTCTACTTAGCAATAATGGACATTTATTTGGACAGTTTCCTTTAGCCATATTCCTTCATATCTCCCTCCACTTCCTCTTCTCCAATCCTCTTTTTTTCTTTTTCTGCTATCATCAACAGTGATAAGAGCTTTGGGATGCACCTTTATTCCCCTTGGGTGGAGAATGAGGAGTGGAATTTCCCAGTATGATGTCATGCATTCATTAAAACTCTTAAGCTGCTTTCTAAATCCTGAACTAAGCAACATGTGTTCCCACCAACACAGTCTGAGCATTCCAGTTGCTCTGCCTTTATAAAGAAAATGGTGGGTCAATAAAGACGCAATCTAGGAAATGGGTTAACAAAAATACTAAATTGTATTTCAGATGAGAAGAAAAATTAATAATATTAAAATGAAAAAAAATCTCATTCAGTGGACAACCAAGTGGGGGAGTCTATGAAATAAGCAAAAATCTCTATTATCAAGTGGAGAGGCCATTTGAGAATATGAAGCTTCTCATTATAACTTCTATTTTTTGCTATCTTGTTATTGATCAGCATGCTAATTTTCCATGTCCTCCCAACCACTCCCAGCAAAGCGATTGTGTTTCAATGTATGCTATAAATCTCAAGGGAATATAAACATAAAAGCCTGGGCTCATTAGTAAACAATGAAATAAATTAAAAACAAAATGAGAAGTTGATCTGTGCTCTGAGTACTTTTGGAAATATCCTGTTTGATCACAGCATTCAATCCATTACCAAACTTAGAGACAGGATTTAAAATCAACTCTTCTTCTAAACTGTAGCTTTCATACAAAGTTGAGGTGTTTTCCCTCCATCAGGCAACTGCCCAAGGATAATTTATTCATCTCTAGGAGAAAAACATATCACTAAATTTAACATTATTGTAATGTTATTTCCATAGAGTGGGTAGACTGTAAATTAAATGCATAAAAATCTCAATATTTGATATTTTCAATAAAATTGCAATGCAGATAGAGAGCACTTTTCTAAGATGCTTTCCAACATACTGAGAGTTTGATTTTTCTTAAGACAGAAAAGCTTTCCTAAATTAGATTTTCTTTTAATTCCTCAGGCAACTAAAAGAAAAAAAAACAAAAAAAAAACAAAAAAGAGGACATCATGCCTTCAGTAAGGATCTTTCTTTTAAATGTGACAGGAAGAGATCCAATTTTCCTGACTAAATGGATTGGAAAGGTCCTAAATAATTCAGCCTCCATGTACAGGTTGGGGGAGTTTGTTGTGTATTAACTCCAGGCAGTGATGCTCCTTGAACTCTCAATCATTCAATGCACACTTCTAAGTAGGAAGCACACATGACTGCATAGTCTTTATTGCAAGTAGTATTCCTCATAATTGTACGGCATGCATTTAGAACTCTGTAAAAGGAACAGTTTTCCAGAAATACAATACAAGCTCCTCACTAGCACATAGGCCCCTGGGAGCATGTCCATTTACACACCAGACATAAGTTACATGAGTTGGCTCTCTTCATCCTAGGGATCTAAGATAGGTTGTCAGTGTCAGCAGCTACCAGCTTTATCCACTGAGTCATCTCACCAACCAACAGTTTATGTCTTTTATATATTGCATATCTACTAATATCCTTAATGTTTCTCTCTCTGTTCTTTTAGCTTCTCCCCAATATCTGGCTCCAGGTTTCTAATAATACCAATTGGCATTCACGTAACAGATAATAATAGAAATTGCATTCAT
Organism: Sigmodon hispidus; assembly: GCA_004025045.1. Taxonomy (NCBI): domain Eukaryota; kingdom Metazoa; phylum Chordata; class Mammalia; order Rodentia; family Cricetidae; genus Sigmodon; species Sigmodon hispidus. Next base: position 107,476 of record PVIH01004852.1, read on the forward strand.
TCCATATTCATATATATTCTATGGGCTTTCTTTACCTTTTCATCTTATTTTTCTTTCTGTCCTCCTGCATGACTGGAAACTTCAAGTGGTGCATCTTCAAAGTGTTGATTCTTCTGCCCACCCAAGTAGGCAATGAATACTTTCTGCATAGTTTCAACCCATGCACTGTGACTTCAGCTCCAGAATAGTTATTTGGTCCTATCATATAATTTTAGCATTTTTAATTTTTCACTATGTTTATGTACTCAGAACCTCCCAGAGAAATTCATCTTTAAATTCGTTGGAGTTTGGGGGCCACAAAGAAATAACTGGCTAGAGTCTGGAGCTATGGTTCCCATTGAGAATCTACTGTGGGCTTGGTTATCAGTCACAAGGATTGGCCTGGCCTAAAGAGTATCTAGTCTGGGTCAGTAAGGGTTGGTGTATGTGGACATATATTATACATTTAATAAAGCCTCAATATTGGGGAGAGAGCACCCAGTCAAATCCTAGGCAGACAGTTCAGGAAATTCTTAAACCTTGAATACAAAGATACACAGCTGATTCAATCACACACCTTTAATCCCAGAACAGAGACAGCAGGGAGTGGTGACTTCCACCCTTGAACCCACAACTCCAGAGACAGAACTTCTTCTGTTTCTGTGAGTTCAAGGCTACACGCCTTTAATCCTGGATGGGATAGGGTACATAAGGGCTTGTAGAAACCTAGACAGAACAGAAGTGACTAGGAGAAGCAACTTGCCAGGAGTGAGCCTGAGGAAGTTGCAAGACTGTGGTGCTTCCTCTCTCTGATATTTCAGCCTTCCCCCAATAATTGGCTCTGAGACTCATTTGTGATACTACAGGTGTGACTTTGGGGTATGCATGAAGCCTGAATCTGCCTAAAGCCTAAAGCCTAGGGTATAAGTGTCAAGGTGCTGCAATGTTGGGCCTTGCTTCCATGGGGGTGGGATCAACTCATAAGCAGCCTATCAGCATGGGAGAATCCCTCCTAACACTAGGTCAGGATTTGGTGATGGGATGTCAGATAAGTTGTAAATGCTTCTCTGTCTATAGTTAGATATGTAAATGTGAGCAGAAGTATATGGAAATATAACTTCCCTTTCTGTTCTCTTCCATGGTCTCCCATTTCTGCATTCCACCAACCTGTTGCCCTGTCCTGGTTTCTTTGTGAAGGTATATTGTGCACAGATCATTGCTCTGAGATCTGAAAATTTACCTCCTGTCATGATGTGGACAATCCTTCATCAGTGGGCCATCCCAAATTCAAGTTCAGACAAGACTCCCACATACAGAAGCAAGGTCTCAGCTGAGCACCTCCAAAGTTCCGCCATTTCTATTCCACCTGGGTTGGAATCAAGCTGGCTTGCAGCCATTCTGGAAGATTCTATTTAATATGAATTCCTCTGAAAGGCAAAAATAGAATAAATTTTCATAGTGCATTATTAAGTATGTGCCTGATAAATGAGGGTATTGACTGATAGGAGTTGAGAAATCCAATCACTGTTTTTTTATATCTGAGTATAAGAAAGATATTCCATAGACTGGCTTCTCGCTCTGCCCATTTCAAACCTTGTTTCTATTGCTTACGCAGGTGCCTCCAATGCCTGCTCAGAGCCTGAAGATTTACTCATGTCACATACTCATATCACTTTGTCCACATCCCAGTGAGCAATTGCAATCATCAGGTTGACCATATGAATGTGCCTGGAAGCATTGCTGTGCCACAGTGAGAAGACAGTAACTTAAATATGTGGCACGGATGATGAGAAATACCCAGATGTACCCTCACTGAGCTCAAATAAGATATATACTCCACTAACATGTCCTTAGCTATACCTCAAAAACATGCATGGAGTTCCCCCAGGACCAAAAAGTAAAATATATATAATGGGAGAAAAGTCAAAGTGGAGCATCCAGGAGATGCTGCTGTGGCAGTAAATAATGCTGCCCAGATTTCATCATCGTTAGTCTCCTTACAGGCCCTCCGGTGCATTCCATCAGGCCAGGAGCCTCATCTACTCTCTCTTGCTTTGTTTTTTTTTAGTCATCTCAAAAATACCAGAAAGTTCTTCTGCCTATTTTGCAACCCATGATTTTCCTACCTCTTTATTCAGTTTCTGATCACATCTGTATCATCACCATCATCATTATTATCATTATTATTTACTTTTTCTTTGCTTTCACAATTCAGAACATAAATTTCATGGCTTACATTGCAACCCATCAGAAAAGATAATTGCTTGAGTATAATAATGGTGACTGACAGCTGCATCTCCAAACTATTTATCAATTCACACTCCATATACCAAGAATTGAGAGAACATGACACCTCCTGTCAGTAAAACAAAAGAATCTTATGACAATGTTTTAGTTGGATTTTTCACCTGGCACTGACCACATTAGCATTCAGTTAAAGTAACTCCATTCATTATTCCAAAGCAAAACAAAACAAAACAAAATCCTGATGAAATCACACACTTATCTAAAAAGAAGATCTGGGGAATTTATCATCACCTTCAAAGTAACCTGTCTCCATTTATTACAGTGTGTGTGTGTGTGTGTGTGTGTGTGTGTGTGTGTGTGTGTGTGTGTATGTGTGTGTGTGGTTTATGAAAAAGTGGTTCTCTGTCTTCACTGTCCTGGAACTCATTTTGTAGACCATGCTAGCTTTGAACTCACAGAGATCTGCTTTCCTCTGCCTCCTGAGTGCTGGGATCAAAATTGTGCACCACCACACCTAGCTTTGTTACATTTTAAAATGTGTTTCCAACAATAAGTCAATCATAGGTCTCAAATATATGGAGAGGGAGAGAGGGAGAGAGGGAGAGAGAGAGAATCATTCTTCTCACCAGAGAATAAACTTCAGGTCCAATAAGTGATGCCAATCTCTACAGCACAGCCTGAAGTGTCTTAGGGGATTCTAAACCTCTACAAAGGAGTTCTGAGTGCTAAGCAAACTTCCAAAAGCTGTGAGGCCCACTCGCAGAGCATAGAGTCAGATTTCCCAAAATTTGTCTGAAACTAAGGCCGTGCTTCCTCTTAAACACACCTTTTCTCCTTGCCAGGGACATTTCTCAACCTTCAGAGGACAGTGGAGTGACCCTCAGAGTTGAGCCAGAGAGTCAGTGCAATGTGTGTGTTGTGCCTCTTCCGTGACTGGCAATGGGGGGAATGTGCACCTCAGTTATCTGGCCTATGAACTGCAGATCGTAAAGCTGTGTCCCTCTCAGAGCAGCTAAATGGGTGAATAGAATACTGACTATGAGAACAATCTTTCCCTTTGTTTTCTCACTGTGTTCTGCAAACTGTTTAGAAGATCATTAGAGGGAAACTTCCTAGGACACAGCCCGTCATCCTGTTCCAATGACCTGGGCTGAATTTCACCAAATCAAGAGTTTTTGTCCCTCTTGGTTGGATACTATGTCAGTCCAAAAAGGGCATTTCCTGGGATGCTTCTGTACCTGAGTTCTAATGTGAGAGCAAAGAAAGAGCTTGAATCCCATCAAGCTGCATTAAAAACAGTAAACCAGTTTTATTTTCCCCAAAATGAAAAGTATTGAGGGATTTTTTAAAAACAAGAATCTGAATGTTGTATTGGGTTTCTGGCCTGGACTTTTGGATCTAGACGAGAGGCTTGACCAGCAGTCCCACAAAGACACACCAGGTGATATCATGATATTCCAACCAAAAAAAAAAAAAATGACCAACAGGTGTAATGAAGGCTGGCTCCAAACCACTGATCAGGGAAATTCAATTAAAAAAGTCTGTTCATTTCTCTGGGATGGCTATTACTGAAAGAAGAAAGGACATCAAGTGTTGATTAACATATGGATAAAGCAAGATTTTTTTTGTACACGGTTAGTGGGAGAGGTCAATAATCATTGCCATAGTAGAAAGTACCATGGGAGTTAGTTCCTCATAGTATTAAAATGAACTATTGGAAGCTGGGTGTGTTTGGTGCATAGTGATAATTCCTGCACTGAGGAGACAGAGAAAGCAGATCTCTGTGGATTTGAGACAAGTATGGTCTACACAGCAAAAGCCAAACAGGGCAATGTAGTAAGACTCTAGCCAAAAAATAAAAATAAAAAAGTATTATAAAGCTGAAAAGATAACTCAGCAGTTAAGAGCATGTACTGCTCTTCCAGAAAAGGGGATCTGATAAACTCAATTTTTAATCCTGGCCTAAAATCTGAGACAATGGGAAAGTCCCATTTAACAACCTTATTAAATTGATATGCTTGCTCAAAATGCTGTAAATGTCAATAAAAACAGTTTGCATGAGAAAAGTGTTGAAAATACTAAAATAATCAATGAAATATCATCAATAACATTTTCTCCACAAATGGAAAAGTACCAAACCTCTGTGCCACAAGCAGTTCAGACTTTATTCTCAAAGTCTTTGTAACTATTAAAACACACACACACACACACACACACTTAGAAATGTGTCTCACTAGGAGGAATTGCCAGGTAGACATGCCTCCAAGGAAAATTCACAAGTCAGTTGCTGTCTTTTCCTTTAAAATTTTCGTCTTGGCTAGGTGTCATTTGGCTCCCTGAAGCGTTCCCAGCCTTCTGGAATTTCCTCTGTATCACAGCATGGCTGGGAGCCTGAGTACTGCATCTGACAAGCTTCCTTGCCAGCTGCTTTCCCATGGGACTTTGCCATGGGAGGCAGGGCAGTGTATGTACGATAGAATGGATATAAGTGGATATGAGAGTGCACTTCCTTGTGTGAATATGTAAATGAGTATATGTCATATGAATGTTGTCAAAGATGGAGAATGCAGTCTACAGGTCTTTCCCAGGCATTATGGTTCTATTCTAATGTGTCTGAGTGTATGTGTGTACAGTGGGATAAGTATTTGTATGTGTATATGTATGAACATGAGTTTGAGTGTGTGTGTGTCTATGTATATGAAAGTGCATATGTATATATGTAAATGTATGTATGAGTGTGAATGTGTATGAGTTTGTATATGTGATTATAGGAGTGTTTATTAATATGTGTTAGTGTGAATGTATGAGTGTGTGCATGTGTGTGTGTGTATGCATGTGCACATGTGTTCTGCTTAGGGTGGTGCACAGAAGTACCATTTAGGTTCAGGGCAAGTGCAGCTGAAGATCCTTCTCAGGCAGCTGATTCAAGGTTATGTTGATCTGGTGCCTCCTGATGCTGAAGCTCTGGGCTCCAACCAGCAGAAGCAGTGTGAATCCTATCCCCAGTAACAGGATACTCTTGTGCTCTTGAGGGGTTTGAGTGTGGGCATCCGGTTGTCTGGGGAGGAGTGTGAGAGCCACAGGGGAGCAGGATCTTAGTCACCTCTCAGGTCTGTGACCCAGTTCTGAGTGGCCCAGATGGACTGGAAGTGAGCAAAGAAGCTCAGGGCTGCCACTTGGTCCCTTCAATTCTAGTGGTATCTCTACAGTTCTTAAATGTTTTCCCACTTTCCTGAAAAGACACTGACTGATGCACCATCACTTTTTTTGTTAAAGTTTTTTGTTTGTGTGTGTGTATGTATGTGTGAATGTATGTATGTGTGTGTATGTATGTGTGTATGTGTGTGTATGTATGTGTGTGTATGTGTGTGTATGTATGTGTGTATGTATGTGTGTATGTATGTGTGTATGTATGTGTGTGTATGTCTGTGTGTATGTGTGTGTATGTATGTGTGTGTATGTATGTGTGTATGTGTGTGTGTGCATGTGTATGGGTGCCTGCAATGACTAGAGAAAGGCATTGGTGCTCTGGCTGGAGTAAGAGAAGGTTGTCAACCACCTGCTGTGGGTGCTAGGAACTGAACTCAGGTTCTCTGCAAGGGAACTTGCAAGAGCAGCAAGTGTTCTTGAATATTCAGCCATCTTTCCAACCAACCATTCTTAAGACTAATAAATCAAGACACAAGAGTAAAAATATGTGTTTTTGTTTTCACATAGGGAAGCACATGCCCACAGACTACCTCAAAAATCTTATAATTTAAAAATTAATTTGCAGAGATATAATTGATGGAATGGCACACACTGAAAAGCTTCAGAATATGAGTTAAACATGATTAAGCACATTTAATTCTGAAATAGCATTAGCATAAGCATAAAGAATGAGGATTGTACAAAGTAAAACAAGGAAAAGGAGAGGGGATGAGGCAGTGGAGATCATAGACAGGAGGCACTAGCACTGTGGAAAGCCACAGTCTAGGATTGACGTGTGAGGTCAAAGATTCAAATGAAAAACTCTCAGAATGCTCACAAAACAGGTGGCTGTGCAGGCAGGACTGTGTGACTGAAAATCTACTGTGATGGAGTGTGTGCCTCAGAAGACCTGCTTTTCTGCATGTGGGGCTGAACTACATGGCCTGTGTCAATCATTTGTTAGAGATGGGCCTGTATCTCCACACTCCATAACAACAGCGTAACTGGCTTTAGGAAGTCTGCTTTGGAGGTGGTGATAAAACACCATGTTTCATACTAAACACTGGCACACCCCTCCAACAACACCCAATTTGTCAGAATGAGCTCAGCAGGGTTCTGCCCTCCTGGAAATGTGGAAGACTCTCTGGAAACATCAACCTAAGAGAAAACATCCACTGAGTTGACATTTTAGAGCCCCAAGCAGATGGCTCTGCAGTCATTCACTAGCTCCCTGCACACAGAGAACTAGAAATTTTTATTGAGATCTTTCTATCTCAAATAGGTTTAAATACCAAAGCATGAAGAGATACCAGAAAGAAGTTTCTAAAAATAACTACAGAAATCAAAGTAAAGGGAAATAATGAAAAAGAAAAGTCAGAGAAAACAAGGTAATCAGAAATTCTCTCTAACTTGTAAATATCTCTCAGGGAATAAGAGGAATGAATGTGTTCATAGCATCAGAGTGATTTTTTAGATAGATGATGAGAAAGACAAAAAGATTTGCAGAAAAGAAATAGCTATGGGAATTTTTAAATAATTAAAAATATTCAATAAAAAATAAATGATAAATTAAGTATGCTCTTCTGAAAATGTAAAAAAAAAGGGATGGAAAGTATATATAAAATAATTGGTAATTATTGCTGGAGGCTCAACATCCAACTAGAAGTTTATTAGAAAACTTTAAAAACTTAACAAAAATAACATAAATGTTTTCAGAAACAATGAATATAAGTGTTCATACTGAAAGTTTACCACTGAAGTTAAACACAGTACATGATTAAAAGACTAACATCAAAGCTCCTTGTAAAATTTTAGAACATGAAGGATAAGACACCAAAAAGTTTCATAAATGGGAACCAATTACCAGACACCCAAGTTAGTCTCAGACACAACAAGTGCAAGGAAGGCCAGGCAGAACTCAGCAATGCAGGTTGTCCTGGTTTCACTCCGTTGTGACATCATCACCGTGAACAACAGCAGCTTACAGGAGGGAAGGGTTTATTGGCTTACACTTCCAGGTCATAGTCTCTCTACATGAAGAACCAGAGAAGCACCTCCCTTTTGAGCAAAAGTCCCTGAACCCCAGTTTGAAAGAAACCTGAGTTCTGCTGAGAACAAAGTACAAAATAGATAGCCCTTAGGTTATGTGATAGCAGCTAATTAACCATGGAATGTCCCAGCACCACACATAGCTTAGGGTTACTCGATAGTCCCGGAATGTCCCAGCACAGGAGACAGTCCAAAGGGGACAGTTTGACAAACAGCTGGCTAAGATTATAGAGGAACTCTGGAAAGTCCCCCAAAATGAGCCAATCAGAACTGTCTCAGTCATAAGACCCCTAATTGATGTGTAACCTTGTGGGTTTTACCTTTAAAACTCAGCTTGCAGAGGGGCGGCACCTCCTCCTGCCACTGCCACATCTGTGCACAGGACTAGGTCCTTGTTGGGACTTGCATTTCAATAAACCTTGCTTTTGCATTTTGGAGAGTTCTAGTCTCTTGGTGTGTGTTGCGGGGGGGTGTCCTCTCATCCAGGGCACAACACAGGTTAGTTAGGGAAAGAACACAGCAGAAATGCTGCATATTGGCTCCCCAAAGCCTCACTACAACTAAGTTTTTTCTACAGCCCAAGACCTGCTTAAGAAATGCTGCTACTCACACTGGTCTGGGTCCACCTAGATCAGTTAATAATCAAGACACTGTCCCACAGATGTACTCACAGTTCCTTGATCTAGGCTTTCCTAGACTATAGGTACATAAAGCTGACAAAGTTAAGAGGAAAGGCTTTCTAAACTCTAAATATATTATATATAATATTATATACATATATTATATAATACAAATATATTATATATAACTCTATCCCCAGTTGCATTTTAATTAAATTGTTCAAATGATTGATACTAGTCAAAAACTAATTCCAAATTGATCAAAGACCCAAAACTTGTAAAAAACTGATCAAATTGTAAAATCTGAAACTTCAAGAAGAAAACATAGGTAATACCCTATGAGAAATGCATGTACCTCCTGAATAGGACTTTACTTGCCCAGGAATTAAAACCAAAAACTAACATGTGGAAACTTCATAAAACTAAAAATCTCTGGTACAGCTAGAGAAGCAATCCACAGTGTGAAGAGGAAGCCCACAGGACAGGAGACAATCTTTGTCACCTATATCTCATCTGACAGATGATTAACATCCAGACTATATAAAGAACTCAAAAAAGTCAAAGAAATTATACATTAAAAAATAGTCCTGGGATATGGACAGAGACTTCTCAAAAACTGACTAATAAATACCTAACAAAATATCCATTGTCCTTAGCAATTGGGAAAAATGCAATCAAAACAACTTTAAGATTAATCACAATGTGTAGGATCAACAAAACAACCAACAACAAATATGAAAGAGTATGTTGAAATAATGGAACCCCCATTTGCTGTTAAATGGATTACAAACTGGTGCAGCCACTATGGAAATAAATGTAGAGATTTCTCAAAAAAGCTAAAAATAAACTTACCATATGACCTAACTATACCACTCCATGGCACATGTCCAAAGTTGACATGCTCAACCATGTTCACTGATGCTCTATTCACAAAGCTAGAAAATGGAAATAACCTAAAACCAAGAAATATATAATAAAAATGTGGTGTGGTAGTATATTGTTTTATATTTAATAAAAATCAGTCTGGAATATTAGAGAACAGATCCACCCACAGTCAAGCCAGGAGGGTCAGAGAGTGGTAAACTCATGCCTTTAATCCCAGCACTGGGTAAAATGAGTTGTGACCTACGCCTTTAATCTGATAACTCAGGAGACAGATCTGTCTCTGTTTCTGTGAGTTCAAGGCCTAACTATCAAACAGTAGTAGCTCACACATTTAATATTAACTCTAAAATTATGATGCAGAAGTGAAATAACTGGGCAAAGAAGATATTTAAGGAGGCATAGGCAGACAGTGTGGTATTCTGTAGAAGCAACAAGCCAGGATAAGGACTCTGGAAGACAGCTTTTACCCTGAGAAGTTGGCTGGGTGAGAATTGACTGTGGTCTGTTACCTCGCTCTGATATGCTCTGATATTCCAGCCTTTTCCTCTATATCTGGCTTTGAGTTTTCATTTAATAACAACTAGGATTTGTGTTTTAATGTGGTACATATACACTATGTAATACTATTCAGCAGCAAAGAAAAATAAAATAATGAACTTTATAGGTAAATGAATGAAACTAAAAAATATATTGAGTGAGGAAACCTAAAGCCATAAAGAAAAGTGTAGCATGCTCCCTCTCATCTGTAGCTCCTGGCTCCAAATCTTCAGATGTGATTATATAACCTGGAAGAACAGCAGAAACCAGGGAAGTAAAAAGGGACCATGGAGAGAACAAGAGAGAAGGGAATAACAGGATTTTTTAAAGATTTTTTTTTTTAAACCTGAATTTTTTTTTAACTTTATTTATTTATTTATTTATCTTGGTGTTTTGCCTGGAACTGGAACTACAGACAGTTGTTAGCTGCCATGTGGGTGCTGGGAATCGAACCCGGGTCCTCTGGAAGAGCAGATGGTGCTCTTAACCGCTGAGCCATCTCTCCAGCCCCGGAATAACAGGATTTAAGTGATATGAAGGAAGAAAGGAAGACCTTTAATTGGTGAGGTGAAGGAAAAATCACTACAAAAGAAGAAAGAAGAAAAATAACACTAAGGATATTTGGAAGAGGCCATAAAAATCATATTGTTTTTATTTATCTAAAACTACATATACTATACACACATTCACATATATATATATCTGTCCATATCTTTTCTTTGCAGGTTGGCTTTCATACAGTATGGCTCCAAGACTAGATAGAACTTTCCTTTAATGACCTAGCCTCATGAACCAGTCATACAGCATCACTTCCTCCACAGACACAGTCTATATCCTAAGTCCAAAGCATGGAAGGGCAGGTTCTACTACTCAACAGCAAGGGCTTGCAACAGTGCATGCTGAAGAGCCTGGAAAAGAAGATCTTGACTCCCCAAAAACAAGTGCAGGCTCTCAGACACCGCTATATTTACATATGAGTAATAACTATCTACTAAGGGGCTGTACTCATACCAGCCTAAACTATAATCTGTATTCTATGGGTGTATGAGTAACTTCAAAAAATAACTTCTACATTCTGACGTTAAAATGCATTCATTCCTAAGACTACTCATGCTGGCGGTTCCTGTCTTTGTCACACTTACACAGGAGGGGAATGTTGAACAATTGACCACTTTATTAAAGGATGTTGACAGCAAGTGGAAGAATTGCTGGCTGCAAACAGTAGCACAGCTCAAAATATTGGAACTGTGCTGAAAAAGAAAACCAATAACTGAATAACGGTTCTAAAACTGTTTCAATTCTTTGTCTTTAATGAAGTTGAAAGAAGTCTTAATTGAGCTGACAGCTGGTAGATCATTAAAAATAATGTTGATGATAGATAGTGATGTGATTGTGGGCATATAACTTGGAAGGGCTTCAACTGTTTCAGTGGCTCTGCTGAGCTAATGCCCCACTCCTAGCTACTTACTTATGGAAATGCATCTACTCAGATCTTATATACACACACACACAAAAAAAAAAAATAGGCTAGATTGATGCTGTCACTGTCTCCTTCTAGCAATAAGTAATATTCAGAGGCATATGTTTATTGAACAAAAATAGCCCAACTGTCAGAACAATGGATGTATGTTTGAAATAAACTTTTATGTTAATCTGGATTCAAAAATATTTATGTGGTTTATATTGTATATTATTTAAGTATACTGAAGTTTTAATTCAGAAGAAATGTTAGTTTCTACATTCTTTCTCATTCAAAAATGTTAATTTCTTTTTCGTGGACATGTATTTCATAAAGGAAGAAGGCAAATACCTTAAAGGACCTTTAGGCCTGCTACAGATTAATCTGCTAAAGTGTTTTAATCTGTACTTTGATTAAACCTAAACAGACTCTTTTCAAGAAATAAGCAAATTTTTGTGCTGAGACTTAAAACAACCCATAGAAGACACATTTTACAATTAATAAAGCTTAGAATGACAAATGTAGAGGTCACTAAGAGGGATGTAAGGCATATTTTTAAATTATGATGATTTATATTAAAATAACTCCCCAGAAGCATGAAGTTTGAGCTTAACTTCACGTAAACTTGCCATTTTACTGTACTCCCCAAAATGATACTTCTGAACCTCTACACCTGCTACTCAGCCCCTTAGGTGCCCTACTGTATCTGTGCGTATCTGTGAGCCAAGTGAGAAGCAAAACTCAGAAAGAAAATCTTCCTTCAAATCCAGTAGATTAATATGACTCAATATTATTATTTTCCTAAAACTAACTAAATAGAGCTGAAACTGCTAGTTTTACAATTGTTTTTAACGAGCAGAATGGAACATGCTTATAATAAAAAAAATTCAAATTGTAAACTTTTCAGAACTATTGAGCACAGAGACAGACAGAATAGTCACTTGTCCATTTATTTTTGACAGCTGTTGAAAATGTCTACCATACACAAGACTTAGGATCCAGATTGAGTTCTCTGTCTCAGCGGCCTCCTCAAACAGTCTTGAGGACATTACTATTCAGTGCTCACAGTGTATATCTTCATTCTGTGGGTAGATTGCTGAATGAGAAAAGGAACTGAGATTCACACCTTTGGGAATGGTAATCCTCTCCACCTTCTGCAGTTTTCACACTAAGTGCTAATTTAATTTGAGTTCTAGAATCTGAACAATAGTTTTCAGTTCAGCATGAACTCTGACAACATCCATGCCACCTAGAGTATGCTGTGCTTTAGCTTCATGTGCCCGCCATATGTGGCTAAACTTCATACTTCAGAAGGGTGAGTCTGAGAAATTCATTCTTAAAAACATCCCACAGTTATTGACATGCACAGAATTGATGAAGAATTGGTTGGGTAATAAGAAGATCCAGGGCAGTTCATTTAAAGACTATGAAAGCATAAAATAGAGGAAAAGTGTCTCGGGGGAAAATACTCTCAGACACAGCCTGGGTCTTATCAGCACCCTTGCCGGTGGTGAGGCTATGACCTTGACTGCTAGAATTAAATCACAAATGAGGTCTATGGAATGGGATGAGGAACTGTTCTAAGAGAACACAGCAGAGAACCTGGCTACCACACCATGAAAGACAGAGAGGATTCCCAGGTCAAGAATAGCAGGACTACCTTGAAATGTTTCTTGGTTCTGACTCTATGACTCTATTAAAAATTAATCCCCCAAATCATTGGTTTAGCTACTTAAAGATCTATGGAATATTCTATAGAAATTAACTGAATGCATGTGTAGCTTTTTTGCTATTAAACATTTTAAACTGTGTCAGATGACAGCATACTAGGTAACATTTACAAAAAAAGATCAGTAATTGTCTGCCTGGTTTGGACTTTCCAGGTAGCCAACTCCTGTTTGACTCTTCTGACTCATATTCCCCAGCACTGTCAAAGGAGAAGGTGGCACAGTGATTGCTGGCCTGATGCCTGGCTTAGCCAACTTAGCACTTGCAATTCCTCTAAGGTGTTTGAAAGCTACTATTACCAATCCAGATATTGTATATCTTTAATAACTGTTTATTATCTATAATATAGTCACTAATGGGCATCATCTTCAAAAATTCATGCATTAACAAGGTCTACAAAACAAAACCAAAAGAATAATTTTAGTTCACTCAAGAAAATTGTTACAAATGGGAGTAAGTGTGTCTCTGACTCTTTTATCTGCTACTGAAACTCTTTTCCTCCTATTGGGCTGCTTTGTCCAGCCGTGGTACAAAGGCTATTGTCATGTTTCATTGTTGTCTCTTGGAGGACTGCTCTTACCTGAGAGGAGATGGAGAGAGAGTGGATCCTGGAGTGAAGGAACATGGAGTAGGCTGAGGGAGGGGAAGCTGTGATTGGGATGTACTGTATGAGAGGAGCGTGCTGCATATGTGTTGACTCCATTCTCAGACTAGGATGAAAGCCAACTGTCAGATGATATAGTCGGCCATGGTTACTGCTCTTACCAGTGTCATGTAGGAGCTGTGACAGATGCTCAGCCATACTGCCCAGAAAGTTATGATGATACCATCCAAGGACTGCTGAAGCAAATGGAAAGACAATAAGAGGCACAGGTTATGCCAGACGATGAATGTGTGGATGTGTGGCTGCTTTCAGTTATTAAATTAACCTGTTAATTCTGAGAATTGCTGTTGTTGTCCAATGCTATGTACTCAATATACACATAATCCTTACCTGGCAAGAATATATTTCTGATTAACAGTGGAGGGATAATAGGAAAATCGGCAGTCAGATACAAAAGGCAATCAGGGCAGAGCTACTGCCAAATGGCACTGAGCCTCACATTAGGAAATGGGATTTGATCTCCACAAATCAGTAGCTGTGACACTGCGTATGTCCTTGAGTGTGCATTTCTTGATCTGTGAAACAAAGTAATGACACCCCACTCATGAAGCAATGAAGGATAATAGATGTAAAAAATGCTTTGTAAATTTTAAAGTAGCTAGAAATATAAGATACTATTAATTCTGTTTCTTGTTAGTGTCACCCATGAGCTATGAAAGCACAGTCACAGTCCTGGAAAGTACAAATTTAAGATGAAGCATTTGTCAAAGCCATCCCATTGGAAGAAGCAACATAAACAGTTTAATGAGTAGTCATACTTTTCCAGATACGGCGACAGATGAACTATCACTAACAATATTAAACCAAGCCTCTATCTTAAAAGGCTGTACTTAAATGCACATAAGGCTCACAAGATGATTCCACAGAGACAAGCAACCCAGGAGTGTCTACAAACAAAGCAGTCAGAGCAATAAAACACCTGTATTGTGATGTGATTCAGTTAAGAGGTGGGTGCTGGTCCTGGGGCAGATCTGTGTCCCCCCTCTTCAGTTGTCTCTAAGCAGCGACCGCTCTGCAAAACACAAAAAGACATCTAGAACAGAACCATGTTCACAACTACTTTAACTGAGGCTTCAAAAATTCATGCATTATCAAGATCTACAAATGCCCAGACCAGGTTAGTCCAAGTCATAGTCATTTCTTACACTGTGACTGTCAGGTCTGTCTGGATAACAGCAAGGCTTCTCTTTAGACTGAGTTCACTGAGGCAGAGGAGGTCTAACTGCCCATCACTGCCCTAGTTTTTTTTTTTTTTTCCCAGAAAGACCCCACATGTTCTAAGAATGATCTTCCAACACCAACAGTGAAAATAAGTCTTGGGGAAAAAAAAAAGGAGGGTCATAAATTTATAATACTAGGCTGGTAAGTGATTTAATAAGTCAAGCAGTGACTTTTAGAATCAAAATAGTCTTAATGAACTTTCTTCCACCTTCTTGGGTCAACCAAGATTTTATCCCCAACAGCTGTTGACTCCACACGTTTCTCATTGACGATCTTGCTGTTTGTAAATAAATGCTATAGAATTAATATCTCCACTCCACCATTGCTAGTATTTCTGTTTAATGTTAGTCTATTGCTTTGTTATTCTTATGAACTTACCATAACAACATCCCAACTGACCTCTTACCTCAGATCTTCCCTTTATCTCAATGCAGCACTTATCCTATCTACCATGTTCTCTCTCTCTCTCTCTCTCTCTCTCTCTCTCTCTCTCTCTCCCTGCTTGAATAAATAAACTGTGGTATAATTGTGTATCAGAATATTCTAAAACAATGAAAATAAGTAAACTGACAGAGTCATGAAGAGTATATGGAAACCTGATCCTCACTGAAAGAGGCAACACTGTTAGTACTTATGAATTTGCCAAAATGACCTAGGGGAAGAAGGAGTTGCTTTGGCTCAAAGCTCTAGAGTTGTTGGAAGCAGGTACCCTGGGTCAAACAATTCACACCATGACTAACAGGACAGCCTCCTCCCCTTTCCAGTTTAACTGGGATTCCAGTCTATGGGATGGTAGCACACTCAGGATCCAGTCTATGGGATGGTAACACACTCAGGATCCAGTCTATGTGATGGTAGCCCACTCAGGATTCCAGTCTATGGGATGGTACCACACTCTGGATAGATCTACTGTTCTCAGTTAATGCTTTCTGGAAATGCATTCTTACACTAATCTCCTGCATTTTTCAATCCAATCAAGTTAACAACAAAGTTAACCACCAATGACACGAAATAACATGTCCCAAAGGCTTTATCCTCCCACAGAGACACTTTCTCATCCATGCTCATTGCTTCTCTTTTCACAGTAGCCAGGAATTGGGGTCAACCTGCATATCCATAAACAGAGACTAGATAACAAAAGTATGCTACATGCACGGTATGGGATTTCTTTTTCAACTTAAATGGAAAAAAATGGCAAACTCTCAGGGAAACAATAGGTAGAATTTGTAAACACTTTATTGGCTGACCCAGGCTCAGAAAGGCAAATGCCATATGTCCTCTCTCAGATGTAGATCGTAGCTTCTAATAACACAATCTATTGACAAGTGCACAGACTCCAAAACAGTTGGTGCTAATTAAAGCAGCACTTCCTTGTAATCCTCACTGAGTTTCATTCCAGGCAAAGGTACAAACAAGTTCCTTCTCCACTGTCTTCTTGGTTCTGACCTATGAACTATTAGGTCAGTAATAAAAAGCTAAACAACTTTTACTTTGCTGATCCCTTGATTGACAGAAGAAAGACAGAAAACATGTAAGCATACGATCAGGATAAGGCAAAACTAAACTCTGAACATTTTTTTCCTCAACTTTTCTGTGCATCTCTTCACGACCATTCCTGTTCCACCTCCCTCCTTTCTTCTTTTCACTTTCAGGGGCGTTTTTCACTAACAGCCTTTATTAAATTTCTATGTTTTTTAAAAATTCTTCAGAAAAAATGGAACCAATAGTATAGATAGATAGATAGATACATAGATACATAGATATACAATGTACATGCCCATGTGACATATCTATATATAAAGAAATGTACTATAAGGAATTAGATCATATTATAGATGCTGAGAAGCCTTCAAGACTGTAACTAGACAGCCAGATAATAGCTCTAGTCTGAGTCTGGGAACCAGGATCAGGCTTGTTATGAAAAACTAAGGCTTCAATTATGGTTTAGAGACAGTGAGAGTTGAAGCCATCAGCTTAAAAGAGTTCCTTTCTACAAGCATGAAGCTAGCCTTTTATCCCATTGGCTACCAGCCACCTGTATTGGGGCTGCTCACATTGAAGGCAATCTGCTTAATTATTGCCCCAGGTCAAAAGTAAGTTATTATTAAACATCCTCTCAGACACATCAAGATTAGCACATGACAAGATACCTACAGAACAATTAAGCTGACACAAAATTAGCCATCACACTCCTCTTGAGACTGGAAAGAAGATTCTAGTCTGGATGTTCTATCTCCTGGACCACAATGCTTGGCACACAAACTGACAAGAAGCCAAAGTTCATTGGTAAAAGTGGTCCTGGGTGGCACACACTGACACATTGGTACATACAATTTCCACAAACTACCCAGGCAATTTTTAGAAATACCCCACATCTTAGATACAATAGCAACCTTTGAGACATCTATTTCAAGAAAAGGGAAACTCTGACTTTGCTGCTTTGGGCCTGAAGCTCAGATGCCTGGAGCTGTTCTGTCCGTAGTGTTCATATGGACAGTCAACATGTGAAGAGGGACAGCCCAGGGGAGCCTCTAGACATCATCTGAGCTCAGGGAGGTTTCTGGGTATCATCTGAGCCCAGGAGAGCCTCTGAGCTTCATCTAAGCCCAGGGGAACCTCTGGGTATCATCTGAATTCAGGAGAGCTTCTGGGTATCATCTGAGCCCAGGGGAGCCTCTGGACATCATCTGAGCTCAGAGTCAAACAGCACATAAATCCAGGCTCATCTGTGGATTTCTCAGGGTCACAAGCCAGTAAATTCTCTTTGATTTAACGTGAGTTAATGCCACTTGCAACAGTCAAGCTCAAAACTGATGTAAAATTTGCTGGTAGAATGAGTGTAACAGCCCCTGAAACATGGTTCTCACAAATTCTAGATAAGCCAAGAGAGAAAAATCCAGTCCTCAGCTCACAGCATGGGTGTATGGTGTGTGTGGAACCCAAGGCAAACTGCTAGAATTTGTGGATTCTGTGAAAAAGAAGTATTGACCCCATCAAAGGCATAAAATGTGAAACCACATGAAGGGAAGCTGCCTAAGTTGGTAACAACCCAAAGAAGGCAAAGCCAGGAGGACACTGATCCCAGTAATACATTTGGAAGCCTGACACCAAATCTGTCAGTTTAGATCCAATCTGGAAACAAGCCTCACTGAGAGAAACAAAGAAAGCTTCACATAACAAATTGTCAACTATGATAAGAGAATAACTATGAATTATAAGAAGATCTCATTGGTGCCCTGGAGTTGAAGGAAAGTACCTAGGCAAGGACAAACTGGGGAAGGTCCCTCTCTCCCAGGCTGTGTTTAAGATCAAGGTGCTCTGCATATGTATATGTTGTAGCTTGGTCTTCTTGTGGCAGTCCTAACAGTGGGAGCAGGGGCTGTCTCTGACTCTGTTTCCTGCTTTTGGAACCCACTCCTCCTACAAGTTTGCCTGGTCCAGCCTTCATAGGAGAGGTGGTGCCTAGTGTTACTGCAACTTGATGTGCCATGGCTGCTTGATATCCATGAGAGACCTTCTCTTTTCTGAAAAGAAACTGAGGAGGAGTGAATGGGAGGTTGGGGTAGGGAAGGGACAGGAAGGAGAAGAGGAAGGGGAAACTGTGGTTGAGATATAAATAAATAAACAAACACATAAATAAAATAGACGTGGTCCTAAAAGGAACTAATTTTCCCAAGCCAGCGATGCTGTGCAGTCCAAAAGAAAGGCCCCAGTGCAGATCAGAAGTAGGCAGTCAGCAACAGGAAGGTGTGCAACAGGGCAGAAGCCTTTCTGACTGTAGACAGCACACAGGGCTTACAAAGGACTTGGAAGTCTCCAGGGCACATGTGGTTTGCAGAGACCTAAGGCATGGTGCTGATGAAGACTGGAAGCCTTTGAGTGACAGTGCCCATATTAAGAGCACATCAGGTTGGTCATGCCCAGCACACCTCTTCACAGGCAGGGCTCCAGCAGATGTCTTTATCTCACATTGCACCCAAGGATCCACAGCCAGACACTTCACCATTCCCTCCCACGATGTCCTGTAGCTGTTCTCAGAAGCCTAATTCAAAGAAGCACTAAAGAAATTATCTACTAGGGAATACACAGGAAGAATAGATGACGGTGGTAGCAAGATGTAAGAAACAGATGCCTATAACAGGCTGGGAGTGTTGGCTCTGAGAGACATCTGCCATTTACACTTAGACATTTCATCTAGACTTTCTGAAAACATAACTGAAAAGTTGCAGTGCCCAGTCTTCACATATATAACAGCCATTTTTCAGAGTATTATGTGCTTTTCTGACAATGTTTTTACTACAATTTTAAATCAAAATTCTTCTGTTTGGTCTTATTCACTTAGTTAAGATTCCACTTCTTATTGATATACGCACATAATATACAAATACATATTTTATTGTAAAGAGATCACTCAAGAAAACAGGAATATTAAAACAAAATGATGACAAAGTTCACAGGTGCTTAAAGACTGAGTATATTTTTTAAGGTAAATAGCACTTTAGATGCCTCTCAAAAACTAAGTTATTATCCTTCATCGGAGTAGCATCATGTTATTGTGAGCAGTTAATATAAAGACACTTGCATAGTGGAAGTAATGTGAACACAGGACAGTGGAGTTGGTTGTTGAGATCACCCACTTCAAAGCCTGGGGTACTCTTCAGAAGAACCACATAAGAGCAGGGAGCAGGGATCTCAATATGACATAGCCCCTGCCCTCATGAACTTACTGCAGTTGCAGTTTCCAGGCAAGACTGAGCTTCTCAACATTTCATCACAGAGAAGACTCATGAGGCATCACCCTGCCCCAGGAGAGTACTGGCAATTAATGGCATCTGAGGGAAATAATGTAACTTTCCTCTGTGACAGAGCCACTGAGAAGTTGCCCACGTTCCAATATATTAATAGCCTCCTACCCACACTTATGTAGACAACCCTAATTAAACTAATTAATGAATGAGTGAAAAATAATTAAGCTCAGTGGGTCACACACACCAAAAAGGCATGAAGGGAGGGTGACTTCTTGGAGAAAAGATATGTTACAGCACAAGGGGGCATGACAGAGGGTAACGGGAATGAAAATGACTAAAGTTCGTTACATATGTATATGAGATTATCAAAGAATGGAAAATAATTTTTTAAGAAGCAAAGACGTCATTAAACTGCAAACATGAAAATTTTTAATGAAGTTATCATCTATGATAATAAAATATCCCAAGCTTCCCACTGCCTTTAAATCTTCCTTGTAACTCAAAAATTCTACAATGGCAACAGAGTAAGGCTTGAAAAGGAAGCATTCATTTTCAGTAAAAGAAAAAGAAAAAAGAAAAAAAAAGAAACAGCAAGAAAAATTCTCCCCTAGGCAATGGTGGTGCACACCTTTAATCCCAGTACTTGAAAAGCAGAGACAAGCAAATCTCTGAGTTTGACTCCAAGCTGGTCTACAGAGCAAGTTTCAGGGCAACCAGGAGTACACGGAGAAACTCTGTCTCAGAAAAGAAAAATAAAGAATTCTAAGTAAACACGTATAATATAACCTATAAAAACTAAAATATCCAGGACTAAAAACCACTACTTGTTTGCTCTAACAAATAAAGCTTGCCTGAGATCACAGAGTAAAACTAGTCACTAGTTAGCCATCGAGGCCAGACAGTGGTGGTGCACACCTTTAATCCTAGCACTTGGGAGACAGCGGCAACCAGATCTCTGTGAGCTCAAGGCTACAAGAGATTAATCCAGTGTAAAAGATAAACAGAACTGGGAAATGGTTGCACAGTCCTTTAATGCCAGCACTAGGAGGTTGAGACAGGAAGTGGTATGTCTGGGTAGAGAAAAGAACATAAGGCAGGAAGAGACAGGATCTCCTGGCATTCAGTCTGAGGATTTCTGAAGACAGGACTTCCCTCTTTCCGCTGAGGAGCTGGTGAGGTGAGAAGTGGCTTCGGCTTGTTCCTTTGTCTCTCTGATCTTTCAGCATTCACCCAGATATCTGGTTCTGGGGCTTTTACTGAAGAACACTTAGGATTTGTGCAATAATCTCTCTCTCTCTCTCTCTCTCTCTCTCTCTCTCTCTCTCTCTCTCTCTCTCTCTCTCTCTCTCTCTCTCTCTGTCTTGTGTTTGTGTGTGTGTGTGTGTGTATGTGTGTGTTTTAAGAGACAAAATTTCCAGGAAACATAACTTAGGATTTTTTTATTTTTATGTTTTACTTACTAGTCCTTTCTCAGTGTGTGTGCCCATGTACATGTGTTGGGGTATACGTGGGTGTGGGAGCCATGGAAGCTCCGCCTCAGCCCCCCTCCTAACACTGACCACTGAGCACTGGCTCCTCTCCTGGAGCTGCTCAAAACTGATCCTGCAGGGCATTTAATCTCCTGTCCATAGACCTGCCACTCTATTTTCACCTGGGAATGCTTTGCTCAGGTTAGCCTGGTCCTTTACCTTTTCATTTGGCTCGATTTGGCTTACTGTGTCAGTGGAGAAACCTAGTACTGGGATTTAAAAATATTCATCAGTCAGAGGTCAGTTTAGCTTCCTAAAGTGTTTCTGCATATCATTTTTTGAGGCAAAGTCTCTCCCTGATACTTGCTGATCAACAAGCCTCAAGGACCTTCCTGTTTCTGCCTCCTCTAACTCTGAAATGACAGATGAGCAGCGAGCCTTCTACCCAACTCTTCATGAAGGTGAGGTAATGCCATTCGAACTCCGATCTTCTTGATTTCATGGCAAGCACTTTATCTGCTAAGCTCCTCTGCTCAATGCTTTTGATGGTAAAACAACTACTTTAAAGAGTAGGCACCAAAGAAGTGCACATAATGTAAGTCCCCATTTAAGTGACACTGGCTCTTGGAAATTCTGATTTTAATATTTGGACTTTTTTTTTTTTTTTGCTTCACAGTTTTTTTCCTAAGTACTTCAATAGCCTTTTCTTCAGTTTTTATAGTCCAAACTTTCTTATTAAAAAGTTTTAGTTCACCTCAAATACTTTGTATTATTTGAAAAAAGTACGTAGGGGAAAATTCTTGTAAGAAGAATAAACCCAATTTAACAGAAAATGTAGAAAATTGTTGAAGTGCTTTGTGTGTGTGTGTTCGACCCAAAGGAAGCATCAGCCAGGCTCTGAAGTGTGAGGAGAATGGAAGACATGGCACTGGTGCTGGATAATGGTTCATTTTAGTGTCAGCCTGGCTGTATTGAATGTCAACATTATATAGCAAGTTCCCAAAGGGTTTTGGGAAGGATCCCAGCCCCTCTACTATTAAATGAGCTCACAGGGTAAAAGATAAAAGTTAAATACAGTGAGGGCCAGTCAGTAGCTAGTTTTATTGCTGTGGTTCAAACTCCTCATGAGTTTATGTGTGTTTTTATGGGGAGACTGCATTTAAACAACTTTCTCATATGAGATTTACCAGAGAAAACAAACCCTGTGGATTGCTGTCCTGATCTGTAGACTATATTTTCCTTTTAATAACATTAGCACAATAGTGAGGATGTTAGGCCATTTTCAGCTATAACAATGGACTGATTGCATAGCTGGTTTAAAATATTGGACATGGGGTTTGGAGAGCAGTAAGGAGCTTGGCTGCCATTCCCAATGTCCACATGGTGGCCAACACCCAATTCTAACTCCAGTGCCTCTTCTGGCCTTCTCAGGCACCAGGCACACAGGTGGTGCACAGACATACATTCAGACAAACACTCAGACACATACAAATTTAAAAAGTAATAACTAATATCTTTTTTAATTATCAGAAATATATTTCATGTGTGTTCAGAAATTTCCTGTGTCATCTTATAAAAATATTCCATGAAATCTCTGGTCACTTCCTCTATGCAAAGTTTCAGCTTTGGAAATCTGTCTGTTGCAAGGGAAAGTCTAGACTTTAAAAGTCTTTGACTCCCATGGACCAACTAAGTACCATGTTTCACACAGGACATAAAATAATGATGAGTTGTACACAGTGGTACAATCCCCAAAATGTGCCTCTGCCAAGAGAAGAGGGAAACACAGATACTCAACTCACTGACCCATGATGCAGCACAGACTCCAAAAATCAAATCTCAATGAAATGCAATTGAGTTTTAAAAGAAACTCATGAAGTTCAAAATTTCAGCCATTTTGCCAACCTCGCCCCTCATGGTTTAGCAAATTCCCACTGCTCTAGGGGCAGGTTCCTTACAGTTAAATTTGTATTGCACCCTCTCCTGCAAGTAAGATGAAGGAAGAAAGCTCTACCACGGTATAGACAACTAGAAAATGTTCCTTAGTACACACAAATACATGCACAGTGTAAGAATATGGCCAGTTAGTGTTCATTCAAGACTCTAAGTGCCAGGCGGCGAAGCAGTAAATATAAACTAAGGAGGACCTGGCAAAGGGTATAAGAGAATATGGATATCTCTAGGATGGAGAATACTTTTTTTACATGCTTTAGAGTGAGAAGAAAGTTGTAAAATGACAGAAACTAGGCACATAATAAATGGCATAATTTGAGAACACTAACTGGCCAGGGATAGACGTTTGGGAACAAGGGCAAAAGTCAGGAAAGCAGAGTGACTGTGTCAGAAGAAGAAGAAGAAGAAGAAGAAGAAGAAGAAGAAGAAGAAGAAGAAGAAGAAGAAGAAAGCTGCATGTCTGCATGTCACTTCAGAGGAGGTCGGCAAGGAGGAAAGGGGACAGGACAGAACCACAAGAGTAAGCAATCTTGAGGCAGAGATATAAAGAAAGGTGTATGACACAGGCTATCCTGGTAAGGCAGAAAAATGATCTATGAAGCACAAACCTTAAACCATAATGAGATTGTACATCCACAGAGGAAATGGGCTGAAAATGTCTGATAAAAATTTCTACAAGAACAGGAGAGTCTGGACAGAATAAAGACAACACAGGCAGTAAGACTTCTTCTTTCAGTACTCAGTGCCTGCTTTGAGGATCACAACAGAAGTGGAGTTGGCTGTCCATTGGATGACAGGACAGCGGAATGAAAGGGAGGTCTAGAGGGTGCTGAGGCTTATGGGTACCAGTGACAGGTTTAACTCAATGACCTCCAGTTGCCTGTGCAGCTTGAAAAAAAGGAAACAAAAGCAGAATCTTGATGATTAAGAAAAAGAGCAAGCATGAGAAGAATCAGGAGGGTAAAAAGCAGATGCTCTTCCTCACATCGTCTCCTGAAAGCATCTTCAGCCTTCTCCTCCAAGTCTCCTATGTCTTGGAGAATCCACTGTTCTGCTACCTCCTGCTTAAGAGCTTCTCCTTCCTTAACCCCACACCCTAATGTCCATCTCAGCCTTCAAGACTCACATAAGACCTCCCTTATTAACAGCCCCTATGGTTAACTGCCACCCAAAAAACAGGAAGGGAAGGAAATAGATGGGAGTAAAGGAAAAGCTCCTAATATTCTTCCCCTTCCTATATAAACATATCATTACCCCACCAAAACAAAAACAAAATCCAAAAACTGAACCAAATAAACAAAAGAACACAATGCTGGTCAACCCAGCAGTTTCACAACAACAATTATAAAATTGACACAACTGCGATTCCATCCTAACTCAGGAAGGATGTGAATGTTTGTCTTTCTGGAAAGAGACCATCAAGAGAACATATGGACTCTGCACAGGGCACCAAAACCACTAGCCAGTGCTTTAGGTACATCCCATCAGCTACAGAACTGTCAGAAATAAGTCAAGAACTGCATCCCAGTCAGCTACAGAACTGTCAGGAATAAGTCAAGCCATTAAATTTTCACTTAAACTTTAAGCCATACACTTAAAAATGATAATATGGTTCCCATTTTAACTCAGGTACAACTGCTCAAACTTTCTATGGCATAGCACCTATAATACACCACTGTTGTTTTACTAGTCACACATGGATGCATGTTTCCATCTCATTTGTGAGATGTTTGATGAGGGGCTTGGCTGCAGTGGCAGGATATTGATAATCCATCTGAATTATGTTAAATGTGAATGAAGTCAGTGGCAGAGCAGAAGAGCTATCTGTGACACTCTGTCAGGAGAATTTCAAACATAAACATTTCATACATGGAACTTTCATACAGACATGAAAATGGTGGGAATGAAGCCAGCTCATATATAGCCACATAATTCATATGAGGGTTGGAGGATCATTGAAGAGGTGTGGGCTTGTGACCTCACATGACTACAAGATCTATTTGGCATGAAATTTAATGAGAATAGAGATTGTAAATTAGAGTTTTAAGATATAATAAGGCTCCTACAGAAATAGTAGACAATTAAGATTCTAGTCCAAGCTTTGACTCAAAGGAGAAAAAGTAAATCTTTACAGACTACTGTAGATGTGTCACAGTTACAGGGAGTTTTCCTCCAATCTACATGTTTGGTTCCTATTATAACTAAACATTAACAGCAACTGTCACTCATGTGTGGATCCTACCATGAAATCTTTAGATCTGTGTGTGCAACTTGGAATGCTGTAGAATACAGGAAAGAGGAAATAGGTCATTGGTAGGGAAGAAAGACCTTAAGGGAGTAGGGGATACATAATGGGTGATACAAAGGGTGAAGGAGAGAAAAATGGGGAGGAAAGTTTAAGTGTGAGGCAGAGGAGGGTGGGGCAGAGGGATTGCTAACACTAAAGTCAAAAGAAAGTCTACTATTCTATAAACTGCACGTGTGCACATATGCGTATGCACATATATAGCCAGTAATTAATCACTGGCAATTGATTAAAAGTTAATATTAAAGGGGTTATAGACGAACTTACAGGGATTAAGCAGGGAGGCTGGGACGATCCACTCAAAAGCCCAACTGCCTATGAGCATCCTCTCAAGCTGCTTTTTCCGACACACCTCAGTGCTGCAGCCTTGATGGTCATAGGTGAAGCCCAGACCTGTGCTGGCCAAGAGGCCATGCCTCTAGGCCAAGGTGATACATTTGCTCCCTACTATACACATATGTGAAAGGACATGCATATGTGTGCTTAATTTGAGTTGCTCTACACAGGTGACAATGCTTCCCACAGTGACCTTAGTCTGATAAATAAAAAGCCCCATACCTACTGTGTTATACCTCCCCTCAGATTGTTAGTCTGAGAGAACCCCAAACAATACAGACTGTAGCCATTACTCTTGATTGCCCACCAGAACTTGATGGTTAAGATTCAGTTGCTAGGGGCTGGAGAGATGGCTCAGAGGTTAAGAGCACTGACTGTTCTTCCAGAGGACCTGAGTTCAATTCCCAGCAAAACCACATGGTGGCTCACAACCATCTATGATGAGGTCTGGTGCCCTCTTCTGTAAAACTGTATGCATAATAAATAAATAAATCTTTAAAAAAAAAAAAAAAAAAAAAAAAAAAAAAAA
>PVIH01004853.1:0-133276 GCA_004025045.1 Sigmodon hispidus
TTACCATATTGCCCTTTGTATTATTAGGTAATTTCTTGCACTGACGTTTGCCCATGGGTTCAGTGGTTCACGATTAGATGGGTCCTGGTCAGTTGTGGCACTTTGGTTTGTGTGTCTCCTGTCACTTCTCTGGTCAGGGTTCGAATCCGCCCCTCAGAGACCCCTGCAGTTGGTTTGCTCAGTTCACTCAGTTCGGGGTCGCAGTAGGGATCCTTGCAGATACCCTCAGCAGCAGCAGGACCTGTGGGTGTGGCCAGGTGCAGAGTTCGGCTGCCCCCTGCTCCAGAGTGTGTTGGGACGCCACAGAGAGCACCGGTCCCGGCGGCGGAACCGGAAGCAATTGCCGCTAATGTTTCTAGCATCTACTTTCCTGAGACTTTTTTCTTCAGTATAGATTTTCCACATAACTTGTTCTCAGGATTCTGTTGTTGTAAACACTTACCTTCCCACTCCTGCCACATCCTAACATTCCAGAGAACATCTGTGTCTCTTTCCAGCTCCAAGCACAGTGGGTAGTACATGCCTGATTAAATCATTATAAATCCGGAATCCTCACATGTCAGCATCCATAAGGATTTCCTCCTAGATACTCTGTTTGTAAGCCTAGGATTACAAAGAATTACAAAGAAACAAAGAATTGGCATTTCTAGTAAGTACCCAGGTGGTACTGATGTGGTTGGAACACAGGGCACATTTGTAGACCACTGGCTTAAGTGTGGACCACTGATCAAATGTCATCCATCATGTATTCCTCTAGCACACCTCTCTCAGCCTTTCTTTGGCCCAGTCTGTATTCTCTGTTTACTTTTTAAGCATGCCTGTATCATGCTGCAACACAGGTTTGATTTCTGTTGGCTTAACCTACCCTCAGTAACACATCCCAATGAATTTTGTTCTCAAGGGTAACATGTTCTTGAGAATGGTGTCGAAGAGGAAAGAGTTTCACTTCCTCTAAATGAAATGGAAGTGAGACTGAGCATTCTAGCTGAAAAAGCTGTATTTGTCTTCAGCAGGTCCCATGAGCCTGAGGTCAAAAATGATCAAGACAAGGAACAGTACATCTGCTTCTTGTGTGCTTGCCCAGTACTGGATGCTGTAATACACTCCTTTTCTCCTCCTCACCATCTCATGCCTCTATCCCCTGCTTCTTTGGGATTACCCACTTGAAAAAATGTCCCACACTCAAGTCCTTATCTCAAAGTCTTTCTTTTGAGGCAACCCTCACTAAGAAATGTGACGTAATTTTTCTCTTCTGAGTAGTTATGGCCCACAATAATACATTCTAGGAGTCATATTTAGCTCTCCAGATAAATCTCCAATCATTGTAAAAGTCACAGAGTAGCCGAGAAAGTCATCCAAAGTGAGAATAATAGATTGAATTGGGTTTTATGGAGTACTACATTCTAAGCAAGGGCTCAAATGTTTGGGCTGGAATGAGTTGGGTTGGAAAACCGTGCAGAAGATCTCTAATATCAACCATGGAAGTTCTTAGTATCTAGTAGAGGTATGGGACTTACAGTTAAGTAAATTTAAAATATGGTTCTGTTACTAAGAAGTTTTAACGCTACTGGGTTAGGATCTAATGCATTTTCCTGAAGGAAGTGTGAGCAACACACCTTCTTCCACATAATGCAGTGTGTTTGTCCCTGTCATGGCAAGAGGAAGTGGACTATAGGGTCCTTGGCATAGACATGGGATATTGAAGCCCTTTGCTTCAAGACATCTACCTCTCTTATCTGATGGGGTTAAGGGAGTTCAGGCCCAGTGATGGCCATGCACAGCGCCATCCAGCCCTGTTGAGTGAGGCCGGCAAAGAACCATCACTGCTTTATCTAATATAAAAGTGGTTTAGAGTAACCTCGAGAGGAAACACAGAAGAGAAACAGGACTCAGGGAGTGTACCTTGCTGTCTAACTTGGGGCTGAGCAAAGTCTGTCTGAGTAAGTAGTGAAACAGTTGGGACTTCTACATCATACCCTTTTCTTTGTGTTTTGTTCTGCTTATTATACACACACACACACACACACACACACACACACACACACACATTGATGGATATAGAAAATATAGATAAAAATAAAAAGGCCTCTCTGTGAGTCTGGTTCAGTGCCTTGTCATTTTTAGATGCTAAGTTCCTTCAGGGCATTGATTCTCAGTGATCAGAGGGAAGATTTTTGGGTTGCATTCTTAGATTTTACCTCTAGAGAATCTAATTCAATATGTCCAGGGTAAGAACTAGCATCTGGATACTTTTATGTGATCCTTAGGTTACTTTATTCAGATGGAATTCCAATGCTGGGGCACATTGGTCTGCATGGTAGGACACCACAGTAGGAGCCACTGTGGCTAATTCTGGCATAATGAAGACTAAAAGACAACCAGCAAAGTGTACCTGAATCCTTCTGGGGTTGTAGATACAACCCACATGCTTGTAAAATGGAGCAAAGACCGGAAATCTCTAATATGAGCTCCCTGTGTTAGGGACAGAAGAGCGGGCAAAAGCCCAGTTGGACTGAAATAGCTGTAAAGACCTTGCCTGCGGCTCTTTCATATGAACTTGAAATGCCCCAAGTTCTAAAGTTTCTCGGGGGAGTAATCAAGGCAACTGCTCTCCTTTTTTCTATAAAGCCATATATCATCCCTCCTCCCTGATGAGATCTTCAAGGACATCCCTGCTCTTAGCCCTGTTTTATCTTGAAAAATATATATATAGAAACAGAGACCAAGGAAGGTTTTGCTCAAAGTAGAGGTGAGGTCCCAGGACAGGAAGAACTTGGAAGAAGAAGAGAAAGATGGGAGGAAAATACAGCAGAAGGAAAGATGGAAATGGAGAATGGAAAGGAAGGGAAATGGAGAGAATGCAAAGAAATCGGAGGGCAGGTGAAGCATGAAACAGCTTCTGTGACATATTCAAAGTTCCACCCACAGCTGCTAGTGGAGCAGAGCTCTTATGAGCCTAGGAGTGGCAATTTTACCAGAGAAAAAGTTTATCTGCTGCTAACATCTCCCTAACTAGATTGTCATCCATGTCACCTTTGGGAGAAATGTGTCTTCTTCTGGCCTTTGAATCATTTCTTGTTAATAAATGCTTTGCTTGGGCTTAGCCTCGACTCCCACATTCATCTCTGTATCATAACCTTGCCTTTTTACTGCTGAACCTCTGCATGTTTCTTCTTGCCTACAATGTCATCTATAGACTGATCATTAAGGCCCATGTCTTATTTCTGTTCATTTATTCCTTATGAGTACATTTATTTCACAACCACCACACATAGAATCAACACATCTTTATTGAGCCACCAGGAGTGGTCCAGACAGCACTGCTCTTTTGTGAATTTGGAAAACCATCTACATGACAAAGTCCCTTCAACATGCCCTCATCCAGGTTCTCTTCTAGATTACATCAGAATCTCAGAACTGAGTAAGGATATGGGAGTCATCTGGGCTTACAAACTGAGGAAGGTCACTTCTAAATTCTGCTATTGTTTAGATCCTTATAATACCACCCTACTCTGCAATGGTGACATAGAACGTACCTGAATTTCAATTTCTGCTTTGGGAGCATCTCTACCCAGCTCCTACAGACACTGGACAGCTCTTCCCATGGCTCCAGATAGACTGTTCTCTCTAGTTGTAGCTATAACTTTACAGCTGTAGTAACATCCCCTTTGCAGTTCTGTTACTGCAGGTGAAGTGGGCTCACATTGTCACTTGCTGGTTAGCCTTTTTTTGTCAGCTTTACACAAATGAGGCTCATCTGGGAAGAGGGAATCTCAGTTCAGAAATTTCTTTCATCAGACTGGCATGTAGGCATATCTGTGAGGGCATTTTCATGATTTATGATTATGTGGAAGGGCTCAGACCACTGTGGGTCAGTGTTATACCTGGACAGGTATAAAAGAACACATTGAGTATCAAAAAAACTTTGAGATTTCATGTTATCCCAATCAGAATTGGAAAGATCAACAAGAGGACCTTCAACAAATGCTGAAAGCGGATGTGGAGGAAGGGAATCCTTTTATTGATGGTAAGATGCAAAATGGTACACTCACTCCAGAAATCAGTGTGGAGAATTCTCAACATGCTAAAAATAAGTCCACATATAACACAGTTATACTACTCTACTCTACAGAATATGCCCAAAGGACTTGACATCTCATTCC
Source organism: Sigmodon hispidus (assembly GCA_004025045.1). Classification (NCBI taxonomy): domain Eukaryota; kingdom Metazoa; phylum Chordata; class Mammalia; order Rodentia; family Cricetidae; genus Sigmodon; species Sigmodon hispidus. The sequence goes on from PVIH01004853.1 coordinate 4,164, forward strand.
ATAGATACTTGTTCAGCTATGTTCATCTGCTCTCTTCAGAATACTTAAGAAATAGAAACAACATAGATATTCTTCAGTTGGTGAATGGATAATAAAAACATGCTAAACATACACTATGAAATCTATTCAGATGCAAAAAATGGGATCAGAAACACTGCAGTAAATGGATAGAACTAGAAATGACCATTTTAAATGAGATAACCCAGCTCCAGAAAAATCAGAATCACATGTTTTCTCTCATTGGGGGCTTCTAGCTTCAAATCTTCAGATATGAGCACATATCATATAGTAACTGCAATACCCAGAACTGTAAACTGGGAACAATGACAGGATATATCAGGACTGGGGAGCAAGAGCAGGGAATAGCAGAGTATAAGTGATCTGATATGGAAAAGGGTCTGTAAATAGGGGGAGTGAATGAACATAAACACAGAAGGAGAAGAGGGCAGCATATCAGTAAAGATGTCTGAAAAAGTCATAAGGAATCACACTATTAACTATCTACCTAAAAATAAATAGCCTATAAAACACACACACACACACACACACACACACACACACACACACACACACACACATACACACACTGTTTAAATGAAGATTTCTCATCTGGGCTGGCAATGCTCCTCCCTAATAGCCAAAGACCATCAAAAAAATTCAGGCATGAGAATATTAGTTTGAATTGTTGGTCAGGGTCTTCCAAGAGGCTATTTCTATTTCCTTTGGCTGCCCCACAGGGGCTGAAGGTAAGTCCCCATGCATTTCAGATGCAGAGCCCAGAGGCCCATGGACTGGAACTAATCTGAAAGCCTCCTCTCTGAGGACTAGCTTTCCTGGTTCCAGAAGGCTCCATGAAAACTTCCAAAGGAGGGGAGCAACCAACTGCTCTACTCTGATATGACACAGATGAAACAATGATTACTCTAAGGACACAGAAGTGGCATATATCCTTGGTGACAACCAACAGCTCTCTAGTTGGACTTTAGACTGGTTCAGCTAGAGAGAAATCATACTCAATATTGGAAATATAGCCAACCACCCAGGCTAGTGAAGTCATAGATCTTGGAGGAAAACCTCCAACTGCCAATTTGCTAAATGGATATATTCCCTAAATACATTGCAAATATTTGTTCTTGTACCCGCAGATAAATGTAGTCCTCATCCCTCAACAAGAAAACTTCTCTTTGTGACAGAGATAAAAACCACAACCAATCAAAACGCAAAGTTATGGAGCCAATGAATACATCTACAAAACAATTCCTTCACCAAAGTCTCAGCAACATTGTGGAAGAGAGGGCAGGAAGGCTGTAAGACACAGAGGATTGAGGAGTTTGTTGTGAAACTGTATCTCCTAGTAATGTCCCTTGGCTTCTTTGTCCTGCCTTCCCCCAAGGATGAACTGGCATCAGGGCATGTAAGCCAAGTTAACCCTTCCCCTTACCAGGTTGGTTTTGGTCATGGAATATCTTAGGCTTGTATTTCTGTGATAAAGACCATGACCAAAAGCAGCTTGGGGAAGAAAGGGTTTATTTCAATTTACAACTCTCAGGTCATACCTCATCATCAGGGAAGTCAGGGTAGGGGCTCAGGTAAGGAACCTGGAGATAGGAACTGAAGCAGAGGCCATGCCTACTGATTTGTTACCCTGGAAAGCTCAGCCTGCTTTCTTATATAACTCAGGATCACCTGCCAGTGGGCTGGGCCTTCCCACATTAGTCATTAATCAAGAAAATGCCCTACAGACTTGCCTATGAGCAATCTGATGGAGGTATTTTTTTCATCTTTCTAGGTAATTCTAGCTTATATCAAGCTGACAAAAAGTACCACCTGTGTTCACTCTCTTCCCTCAGCAACCAACCAGGAATTGAGTTTATTACAACAAATGGCAGTAACCAGGACAGTCACTAACCTTTATATGGCTTCTCAGCTATCTATCACCTTGTAAACAGACCCCTGTAATGAAATCCCTCTGTTAGAAATAAAGTGCATGTAGTGGTTCCTGTTTTCCAGAAAGGCTTGCCTGGCACAGAGTCAACTGTACTGAATGACACCTGTAATAGCAACTCCCCATCCCTTGTGAGGTGGTACACCAGGTGTCCAGGGAGGAAGGTGTGCTGGAAGATGATGTTTTCCTCCTGTACTGACAATACCCATAACAGGTATTTACAACAGGTAATCCTTACTTGTACCCATACCACCTGTGAAGTGACTCCTGGCTGCCACCTGCCACCCACTTGATTGAATTCTCTGGCTCAGAAGCTGTAAATGTAAAGAACATCCTCCAAAGCTTTGCTTTTACCCTACTTCATGTAACCACACAGCTATAGGTTTACCAACGGTTCTGACCACACAGAGGTCTGAGGGGACTTCTTGTGGGTACAGTTATAGCTCCACCTCTACAATACAATTTGGAAAAAATGAGAATATCCTCTCACCACATGGGGAAGCCCCAGGAGGAATAACCTGCCTGTTGGAAAAGCACTGCCCTCAAAAATTATAGTAGCTTTGGAATTAGGACTTGGGTCAGTGAATGAGGCATTATGTCTTGTCAGGGAGGCCACTGACTTTCAGAACGTAGTATTTTATGAAGATCCACACTTAGGAACTATGGTTCAATATTTAACCTCCAAGTTTTGTAGCATTTTTGTGTATGGTAGCTGTAGAAGGCAAATGAAATAAAAGCTGTCACAGTCCCGGCACACAGTAGGCAGTCAGGGCTCACACACAGTAGGCACTCAAATGCAGAACATTCAGCAGATTCTTTCCTCTTTCTCTCTCCACCCTCCAACTTGAGAGAAGAGTCCAGCAGAGGAAACAGAACAAAGGCCTAATTGAGTTTCCAAGGCTTTGTGTTCCGTTATCCCCATCCTTTTCCACTAAGCCAGGGATCTGGCTGTGGGCATTTCCTTCCTGCAAACTCTAGCAGCATGTGGTCCTTACCATCTTTCCTGTATGTATTCACAGCACTTCAGCCAAGCTCCCAGAAGACAGGGACTTCCCTTCCCCATAATTCCTGAGCTTCTTTCTAGGTCAGTCATAAGTCAGTAATACATATGGATTTATTTCAATATTTCCAGTGATGACTCAAATCTGGGAATATACAGAAGTTTTTCAAGGTGGAAATTGAGGTACTTTGCCTGCAATTGAGATCCTGGCCATTAGATGGTGGTAGGATACTGGGAAATGTTGGAATAATTTTTAGCCTCATGAGTCACAAGGATCTGAACTCACATCATTTACTTGACCTGGAGCAGGGGAAAAGGATCCTTTATCAAAACTACATTGTAAAATACTAAAGTAATCCTCAATTAATAGCATACTTGTGATTCATCTGCCTAGCACTTGGTATCTTATCTATCTATCTGCCTGGCAATCTGTCTATCTATCTATCTATCTATCTATCTATCTATCTATCTATCTATCTATTTATCTATCTATCTGTCTGTCTGTCTACTCACCCATCCATCCATTCACCCATCCATCCATTCATCCATCCATCCATCCATCCACCTACCTATCCACCCATTTATCCATTCACCCACCCACCCATTCACCCACTCACTCACTCATCCACCCATCTACCCACCTACCTACCTATCTACCAGAAAAGAGAGAGCAAAATGAGAACATTTTTCTGTGTTGCTAGGTTACTCAGACTGGCCTTAAACTCCTGGACTTAAACAGTTCTCCTGGCTTAGAATAAATTCTCTCTTTCCCTTTCTTCTTTCATTTCTGCCTCCATTGCTGGGGGTAAAAACCAAAGGCTTTGTGTATGCTAGACAAACGCTAATCTCGTTCACCCAGAATGTGTGTGTGTGTGTGTGTGTGTGTGTGTGTGTGTGTGTGTGTGTGATGTTTTGGAGACAAGGTTTCTCTATGTTGCTCATACTAGCCTTGAACATGAACCTGCTTCTGTCTCAGCTTTCTCTGCTCTGGAATTACAGATATGCAACACCATGCCACTGCACTTGATATTTTAAATTAATCCTTTTCACTTTTTCCCTACATTTTTATTCCATTCACATTTCTCTTTATTATCCTATGATCCTTAACCTTTTCCTGGGATGACTATTGAGTTTATTTCCTTTCTACTTTAATTCTGTGGGTCATTAAGTAACAGTTTGCTTTCTGTAGACTCTTTAGTCAATTAATATAACATTCTTTTACTTGCCTCAATAAACCTTTAAAATTTTCTGGTCTGCAAATTTTGACTGCCGCCTCCCCCCACCCCAAATTGTATTTCTTTCATATGATTGGAACTGTGCAAAATGGAGGATGAAAAGAGGAGAACACACACACACGTACACACATGCACACACGTGTACACACACACATGTACATACACACACAGGTAGTGGAGAGAGAGAGAGGAGAGAGAGCATTGTGATTGTTTTTCTGTGTAACACAGGGTTATGCTTACTAGAGAAAGCTCTCTCTTTCTGAGATCAGACTGTGAACACAGAGCCTCATCTGATAAGGTAGGACTGTGGGGACAGAGCAAGTACACCCACCACTGCCTACTCATAGCCTTTCCTTCATTGGGATGTCCTCAAGTTTTGAAGTTAGAGCCTCTCAGCAACTTCTTCCTTGGACGTCATCCCTTAGAAGATGGGTAGAATCTGCTTCCCACTAATAAGAACCGTGCCTTTGAAGTGGTCCCTGGTGAAAGGAGGCAACATTGGTAAAATAAAAAAAAATTAATGAAGAATAATAGGATGTGATGCCATCCTGTGGCAGATGGCCTGGGGATGTTCTATGTATGCACTATAGCCAGGCTCACATATCACCATCTACTGCTATGTAACAAATCATTTTAAACTTTAGCAGCTGAAAGCAATAACCATTTTATGTTTCATGATTTTGGGGACCAGTTGAGACTACGCTAAGCTTGTCTGGTCTTTTGACGAACACTCACTAATTCAGATCACTTAGTTGTATTTACTGATGGGTAGGCTGATGCTGAGCTTGTGACTTGACTCTATTTGTTGAGCCTGGCAGGGATGGATGGAGGACAGGGCTCAGTAGATGGTAAAGCAGGAATCTCCACCTGGTCTTCTCAACATGGAAGAATGGAGAAGTCAGGCTTACCACACAGGACTTTGGTGTGTGGGGGGTGGTTCCTGAAAGGATGTTCCAAGAGCTCCAGAAAGAAACTGAAAGTCTCCTGGCCCTGCCTTGGACTCCCAGAATGGTGTCCTGATGCTCTAAGGGGAGATGTGTTACAGGGCATCGACTTAGGTCCTGCCTCTTGCTGAGGAGTGGGAAGGGGCACACTGTGGTCATCTTTCCTCTGCTTCACCTGCTTTATAGTGGCTCTTTAACACCATCCTCACCTCTCTATGCTAGCTCATTTACATATTTGATTTTCTGCAGATTCTTAATCTCTCCACACCTGAACAGAATTCCGAAAGAGCAAGGAGTGTTACTTTCTTCATTAAAGGACCCGATAAGCACACAGAAATTGTGAATGAAACATTGTAAGTGCCCAACTAATCATTGTTGAATGCCTTATCTTGCTTAGTCCTCTTACTACTTTTTGAAAAACTTCTATTATCTCAATTGTACAAATGAGGAAATGAGGCAGAAAGACGTTAAGATACTTGTCCAATCACATAGTTATGGAGTGGCAGAGCTACTGTTGGACCCTGGTCTTTCTGATGTATTTTCAAGGTCATGAACAATTTTTATGCCAGGAAAAAATTTCAGTGCACAAGAGGACCTGCTAAGAATGGTGTGTGGGTAAATAATAATAACAAAAAGAATGGTGTATGGGGCCTTTCATGAGTTCTTAATCCAAAGCATTGGTTGGCCTTGGGAATAAAGGTTTCTTGCAATGGATATATCTTACATTCTAACTTTGCTCTCCCCTCAAAGATCTATTTTGAGAAAACACATAGAAGTAGAAAATCTGAGGGGTGCCAAATAAATCTGACTGTTTGTGCTGATGGCCCTTGGTAGTCAATACAGGACTTTGGGGCGTGAGAAGGCCTCTTCCCTGGACTGTGAGATCAGCCAGGTTGAACAGTGATGAGCAGTGAAGCAGCATTCTACATTACTGTTAAATAATTCTGAGTAATTTCCTCTTGGCTATATTTAGGCACAATCCATGGTCTCTGTTTGTTGAAGCGATGACACACCTGGAGGGACAATGCTCCCGAAGCCACCTCACACAGGCAGAGCACTGTGTCTATAACTGTCCCTTTCCTGTCCCTTCTGTCTCTTCTCTATTCTAAATGTCAAGCTTCCTGGACACATTTATTTTGTCATCCCTGCAGACTTTTCAGTGGTATGACATCATATGACCTTGTCAAATCTGATGAAATCTTTCCTCTGTCTTTGGGTGCATGTGTTTTTCTTCAGGACAGGGGATTGGGATTCTAGCAGCTGTAGACATTCTCTGCAGACTGTCATTGGCTTTTCCTTTCCTTTTTTCCCCACTGTCTCCATTCCTACAGCGCTACATAGAGAAATGACCTGATGGTTGTGTTGGTGATTGGGGATGCTGGAGTCCCGGGTCAGGAGGCTTTCTAGAGGAGAGGTGGGTGATGGCAGGTGGCAAGCAGAAGCTGGGTTTGTTGTTTCTAACTGTTGTCAGAGAGGAAGGATGATTCTGGCCCAACAGTTCAGGTATGACGAACATAGTTGTGGGACCATTTATTGTCTGTGAGAGGGGAGTATGAGGCTGTTTGCTCATGTCTGCAGAACAGGAAGCAGAAAGCACAGATAGGCCGGGCTATCACCTGTCACCAGTGATTCAACTTCCTTCTAGAAGTTTCCACCCCCCCCCAACAAATAAGTGTCATCAGCTTGGATCAAATGTTCAAACACATGAGCCCATGGGGAATATTTTACATTTAGGCCATAGCACAAGCTGTGACTCATGGGGGCAATTGCTGTGAGTGCTGGCAAGCTGTTCTGAGGCATAGGAGGCAAAACTTACAAAACCAGGATGGGGAACAGAATTAGGTTTGACCAGAAGATTAGAACATATTAGGCAGAGCTGAGAGTGTGAGGGAAAAGGGCTCCTTCATTATAGACCCGTTGTTTCAGTGAGCATTTACTGAATGCCTGTTGTATATACCCAGCTCTGGACTAGACACTGAGAATGAACAGTGGACAGCGATGATATCCTGATGGGCTAGAAGCACCGTTAACAAGGAGACAAACGTGCTAACAGGGTGCTGTGTGACCAGAGGAGAATTGAACAGTAGGACTTGGGAAGGGGGATCCTGATGGGTAAAATAAGGCTGAGTAAGCAGCAGAGCTCCAGGCAGACAGAGGGGCTGTTTAGGAAGGCCAAGAGGGCAGAGAGAGCTGATATTAAAGTGCTGAGTGAAGGTTCTGAACACAGTGGCATCTCAGCAGGGTCCTGTGTCCCCAGCAGCAACTGCTGAAACTCCTGTCTCAAAGCTTCTCAAATGTGCCATGTGATTTCTGACTCTGGGGGAGAGGACACTGCCATACTTACTTAATACCACACTCCTGGAAGACTCTTTTAGGAAGACTGTCTGGATTCTTCTACTGCAACTAGCCATGCTAAGATGCTGTGGACACAGCACCAGTAACCACCACTTGTGTGTGATGTAACTGCTTTCATGACCACAGAACTCTACCATTAAAGGCAGACTTCCTTTTCCTTCATCTTCATACTCCAAGTACCTAGAATAGGGCCAGGCATACCCTAAAGTAGTTATGCCCAGTGGCTGGAGATATGGCTTCAGTAGTTTGGAGTATTTGCTTCCTTGGCAGAGGACTCAGATTTGGTTCCCAGAACTCACACTAGACAGCTAACAGCCTTCTGGAACTTCAGCTCCAATAGAATCAGATACCTCTGGCCTCTACAGGTACCTATACTCCTGTGTACATATAACCACATAACATACATGCATACACATAAATTAAAATAAAAAATAAATCTTTAAAAGTAGTTATGACTAAAGAGAGTTTATTGCTTCATTTGGTTGCTGCTCAGTACCTTATCATGCTCACTCCTCACAGGGCTTGAGAATTTAGTCAGAGAATGGCTTATGTCTGCCATATGGTGGTCCTTAGCAGGAGGATTTCATGTCTAGGTGAGCCAAAGCTTGTTTCTGGCATCATCTGAAACTGTTGATTCCAGTTGATTCCAGCTGTTGGCTGGGATCTCAGCTAATGTCACCAACCACAATATCTACATGTGGCCTGTCCTTGTAGCGTGGGCTTCCTTACAAGACAGTGGCCTCCCATGACTCGAAGCCCTAAAGTAAAGGGTCCTTACAGTGGATTCACATGGAAGTTGTGTGGGCTCGTCTCAGTGTGTGTCCTGAGAATTGCCCTACATGACCACTTCTAGATGATTTGGATCTAATTGAGCCACCAGTCCACCCAGATAAAAATATCACTTATCCAAAAGGAGTAGGGTTTCCATGGGTCTGGCATCCCTGGTGATTAATTGTAATTGATTGATTCTGGGTTTTGCTGTATTCATACTTGGTTCTGTAAATGCTGCTAAAATCTTTTTCTGGAGGAGTGCTTACAGCCTCAGGCCAGTTGGAGGAAAGAAAGCACAAACATCTATACAATAGGCTTATAGGCATAGAGGACAAGGGATCTTTCAGGAATCTATTGCCCTTGAGAGGGAGAAGCAACTTGGGATCCAGGTACATCATGGAAGGAGGAGGCCTCTAAAGTGATGAAATTTTACAAATAGAAAAGACAATGCGAAGAAGTCAGCTCATTTTCCATTACCTCAGGGGATGAGAGTTGAGTCCAGTCCTGTAGTTCAACAGTTGCGTTGGAGAAGGAGAGGGGCCTTCTCAGGCAAAGCCACTCACTCACATTCTGACCTTGAACAACAGCAGTGACCTCATTGTGTCTGAGTCAATCAGAGAGGGCAGCATCTGGCCATGGAGTCTAGAGAGGTCAGCCACACTGTTCCACATCAGCTCTGCATCATGGCTAGAGATTCTGAGTTGTCAGTCCAAGTGAAGTCCTGAGCTTTCTCTAGTGTAAATGCTTACTAGGTTGAGCTGGGGAGGCTCAAAGCCTAGACCTTAGGTGCAGTCTTCAATCATTAAAGGCTTCTATTATGTTACCTTTCTTTGACTGATGTAAAATTCATGCAACACAAAATTTACTTTCAACTATGCTAAGCATCTAATTTCACATAGAGCATTGTTCCAACTACACTCATTCTTATCCCTCACCAAGCCCTACACTACCACTGGTCTGCAACCTCTGCCTTAGCCTATTCTGGATTTTTCCTGTAGGGGGAGCCATATAATACACACAAGCCACACATAGCTCTGACAGAAAATGGGTTGGTGATCAGCTCAACATGCCAGGGTCAGTCCTTGAGCAGTGGGAGCCTGGACCAGGGATGGCTCCCCATCTTCCTTATTTCACACAACTCCTCTGACAGGCTCTCTGGAAAAGACCTAGATGCTCCCAGAAGTGGCCATCCCATAATTCATCATTTTTGGATTTTCTTTCCTCCCTCTTAACCCTGCTAATGCTGATTTGTGAGAACCTTCTTCTAACCCCAAATAAAAGCAACCAACTTAACAACACAACTTACTGCAAATAAAGCCTTCCTCCTCTGACTCTCTGTCAGGAAAACACTTGCAAAGGGCTCTGTGGCCTTTGCAGGTTGTTGTCTGGGGCAGGTTTGCTGTGAGAGAGAGGCAAACAGCTTTAAGATCTGGATTTTGCTTCAAACTTAGCTCTGCCTTCCACTGACCTTCCTGCACACTATTCTTTTTGTGTTTTAGTCTTTTTACTATTAGACTGGAGATAATGCCCAGATCTACACACAAGGACACTGGGAAGTTCAGTGGGTGCATGATGGTGCTGTATTGAGGACCAGGATGCAGTCAGTGTCTTATCGTCATAATAAGCAAACCTTTCCCCTTAATGACTTCACCAAAGGGATTGCTTGTTACTTTCATGTCAGCCTTCTTCATTCTTAATATTCTAGATTCATGCTATCATTGTGGTAGCTGATCTAGCTACATGTGTCTCCTTTTCATAAATATTTTGGTTAATGTAATATATTTGGATCATATTCATCCCAACTCCTTTCTCTAACTCTTTCAAGACACTTCTCTTCCTCTCTATCTCTATGTTTCTTCCCCTCCTTGTTATTGTTGTTAATATCCATTGACTTTGATTTGTGTTGTTCAGGTACAACAGAGTGTGGTTGACTGACCAAGGTTCACATCCTTAAAGAAAACTAACCATTCCTCTCCTAGGAGCCATCAACTGTCAATAGTTCCTCAGTTGGGTGGGGGCTGGTCAGTCTCTTCCCTCTCTATGTTGACTGGCTTGACTTTATGCAGGTCTTGTCTAGGCAACCACGGCTGCAGTGATTTCATAACCGGAAGACGCTGGTTTGCTCTGGTCCTTCTAAACCTTTGGCTTTTATAACCATTCTGTCTCCTATTTACGGAAGGTCTCTGAGCCTTGAGGGCATGACAGATGCTCCATTTAAGGCTGAGGCCTCCACTGACACTTATTCTTTATACTTTGACCAATTTTGAGTTTCTGCATTAACCATTATTTATACATAAAGAGACTTCTGTGATAAGGTATGAAAATGGTATTGATTTACCATAAAGAAATAAATTTAGAGGGCAGTTAGGTTCTATGTTCATTAAGCAAGATAACAGTGGTAGGTTCACGCCTGGGTCCTGTGAACCATAGTTTCTTTGCCAGATTTCCAGGACCAGGCATGTGTGTCCTCCTGTGGATCAAGCCTTAAAGCCATTGGCTTTAGAAAGCAGCTGTTTAACCCCATAGCCACCATGCCACTATTGCATCCATGGCTATATCTTGCCATTATGGTCATTATTATAGTTTATAGGGTTTACACCTGGGAAAAACTGTGAATAACTTTTTTTTTTCCAAAAGGCTGAAGGACACTTTCCAATACTACAAATGCTGGACAGCATGGAGGAAGCTTCTAGGTCAATACTAAGTTGATTTTCCCACAACCAATTTATATAGTATCTTTAGCAGTAGGTCTTTCCTACCAAATTCTGGTGGACAACCAGGAGCAATGACAGCAGCTTTATTGTTTGGGGGTTTCCAGGACATCTTCTGACCAATGACTCTAGGTAAAGTATCCTATATCTACACTAGACATTTTATTTGGCAGCCTCATGGCTTCTGGGTTGAACAGAGCCCTCTGTGTATAGTAACTCCAACTGAAACACTTAATAAGAACACATACACACCTTATAAAGCAGTAGGCTTCCACATGCCCTTTCAAACATCCTTAGTGGTGTCTCTCTTCCAATTTCCTCTTCTGCCATATCCTCCTTTGTGTGACTCTTAAGATCAACTACTAAATAAAATAAAAATAAGATTTATTTTCTCAGCAGCCCTGTCATATCTCAGGTGCTCAAAGATCCCCAAGGAAGTTGTTACTACAGCACAATGGCAATGCAGACAGAGGACATCGCTGAGATTGTCTAATTCTGGGAGATAGCACTGCTCTTGATGCTCTGGGATACTGCTCACTCTGAATATTTGTCACCCTTTCCCACCAATGTCTTTGTTCTAAATTCATCATTCACTGGTGGCTTCCATTCTTCAAGTCTTACCCATTCATTTGGAAGAAAATATACCATCCCAGGCTCTAAGTCTCCTTCCTCCTGCCTTTTGTACCTCACACTATTAGTGGTCCTGTCTATCATCTCAGCTCTACTCTGAGGACCTGGATGCCTGAATTTGAATTTACTCTACATGACGGTGGCTGCCTTGAGGTGGTACCCATGGTGGTGGCTATGAACAAACATATGTTTCTACTTCAGCCCACTGACCACAAGAAGACACATGGTGAAGCCCATATCCAGAGGTAGAGGGAAATTATCTCCACATTAGTATGATCCCAGAATTTCTTAAGGCTGGGGTATGAGTTCAAGCAAGGATGGTCTCGAAGCCAGTAACGGGATCCATCCCTGGTAAGGAAGTTTACAGTTCTGCTCTTGGCCACCTTTTCTTTTATTGCATGGTGATAAGGCTTCTAGTTCTCAGGTTTTCAGTTACCTGTGTTCCACCAGGTACTCCTCACAGCTTCCCACGTACTCACTACTTGTTTGAACACCACCAATCCCAGTTCAGTTTTGAGGGAGAAGCTACTTGAAGTTTCTATAGCGTAGTCAGAACCCTGCTTCCTCAGATTAGTCAATCTTCAATGCTGGTGTTTGGGGCAGTATGAGAGCCACATTTGGAGTTCATTTATTCTCATTTATGTACACAAACAGAAGCTGGTTAGTAATGTTTCCTGTGTGAGTCATGGAATACGCTTGGCCAGAAAGATTCCTGCTTGGACTCTAGTCTACAAGTCAGGAGATGTGGGATAAGGGCATGCCCTCTCATGGGTCCACTTTGCAGAAGTTCTCCCTGTTTCTGGGCCTCACAGTGTTTTCATATTAAGAGTAGATAGCCAGGCTTATGTTTCTGTGACCCTGGCTGGCTCAGAGACATTATGGTTCCAAATCATTACTATTCCTGCTCAACACAGCAGTTGGTTCTGCTTTCTGGTCACTATTTCTATCTCTTAAATATTTCTAATCTGTAACCCTTGTTATCTGCCAATGGAATTGATTTATAGGTTCTGAGGAAGAAAATCTACTTTAGAGGTGTGCCTACCTCATCTAGAAAGTGTATCTATGGAAACCTGCATATGGACTCAGGTGTGGAATCCTAGAACATCAATATATCATGTTGTAAATACAAGTCAAATGCAATCAGGTATCAGAAATATTGCCAGAACAAATTCAGAATTACCTCAAAGGTACAGGGCTTTTAGCAGTTTTAAAGGCTCTGATATTGTCTCCTGGGGCACATACCCAACTCATCTACACCCACATGAGTATCAGAACAATGTGGACTTTAATTTTCTGCAGAGAAACCATGTGTTTTTCTCCCTCAGGAACCAAATTGACTAGCATTTACCCAGAATGATTTGCTGCAGTTATAGCAGCTCCTGTTTGAAGATAAGAATGTTTTTGAAAGGGGCCCAGAAATAGCTGCAGAAAACAATCTGTTTGGTTGCTTGCCTGTAATAACAATGGAAGCAGGTGGAGTGAGTCACAGCTTGCAGGGAGACTGCTCCCTGTGGGATTCTGCCTGGGCAGCTCTACTCTGAAAGCATTTTCCAGGTCAGGGTATCTGAATTGGGAACTAGATGGGGGAAGAGTTGGAAAGGGAGATTGTGAAAGGGGGTGGTGAGTACTGCAGGTGTACTGGCTGGGCTGGTGGCTGAAGGTTTTCATACACATACTAGAGTTGGGGGAAGAAGCACAGTCCATATAGGTAAAATAGACCCTTTCCTCACATCTTTGTTAGGGTTTTTAATTGACCATAGCAACTCTTATAAAGGAAAACATTTAAATAGACCTGGCTTGCAGTTTCAGAGTCTTAGTCCATTATCATTTGTAGTGGGATTATGTTGTTACATTGTAAATAATTGTCTGGCCTACTGTTCTAATAAAAATTCTGATTGGCTGAAGGAAGACAGGAACTGTGGGCAAGGCTACCAGGCTAAGAAAATTCTGGGAACAGAAAGAATAGAGCAGAGATGCTTCAGAGAAGCCAGAGAGACACCATGATGAGTCGCCAGCAGATGCAGAGGAAAGAAGTTGAAATGCTGCTCTGAGGAAAGGTACTGAGCCACATGGCTGAACAAGATAAGAATCATGGGTTAGTTTAAGAGTAAAGAGTTAGTAAGAATTATCTTGGCCTATAGGTCTATCAGTGTAAAATTAATATAAGCCTTTGTGTGATTATTTGGTACTAAGTGGCAGTGGGTTTGAATCTCAGGGTTAGGCCTGAAAGTCTGGGCCAGAAACATAATACTACAATCTTTCCAGCGAGAAACATGGTAGCATGCAGGCAGACATGGTGCTGGAGAAGGAGCTAAGAGTTCTACATCTGGAACCTCAGGCAGCAGGAGGAGAATGCTACGCTAGGCCTAGCTTGTGCATATAAGACCTCAAAGGTCACTTCCACAGGGACACACTTCCTTCAATGAAGACACACTCCAACAAGGCCAGACCTCTAAATAGTGCCACCACCTGTGAACTAGGCATTCGAACACTTGAGTCTATGGGGGCTATGCCTGTTCTAGTCACCACACCTCTCCAAGTTGCTTTTTGTCCTGTGTTTCATCCATCACAGCAACAGATACCTAAATGAGGCAATAGCCTTGGAACACTAAGGTCATTGATCCTACTGATTCTTTTTGATGTGGTTTCTGACTATAGTGATAGAGGTTCTATATCATGCTGGTGTCTGCTCTTGTTTTCTCACTAAACCTTAGCAGGCAAGAGTTATAGTTTTTCTTTTACAGAGGAAGAGTGTCAAAAGTGTTTGTTAGGCTAAAGCTAGTCAAGGGAGGTTCTTGAAAATAATCTTTGAAGCCTGCATAGTTGATCAGTGAGCACACAGAAATTATAAAGTATTTAGTAGACACATGTGGACTTTAAGTTTTGCAGAGAAACTATGGTTTTTCTCCCCCAGGAAGTAAATTGTCCAGCAATATTCCCCTCCTGTGATGAGACAGACCACTGCTACACACTTTGTATCCTGGCTAAACTGTCTGAACTTCCTATAGTTACAAAGTATCTGGCAAGCTCACTGCAAAGGCTTTTTGGAAAGACCCAGGGATATTTATAATAGTACACTACACTGAAAGTCAGTAATTTTCTTCAAATCTTTGCTATTTGTGACTTCTAAAAGAATACAAAAGGAAATAGAAAAAAAGAATAAATTCTTGGATTAGCTGCCACACATATGCCAGCTCTGATGTATAGGGTAGCATGAGGGAAATTTGTTCTGTCCTATGTCCCCTGGTGTGGCTAGCCTGGAAGTCTCTGTTGGTGTCCCAGCTACATGCTGGCAGCAGCTGTTTGAACTTATGAGTGCCTTGCTGATAAATTGGTCAAACAAGATAGCCTGAGGGTTGCATTGCTCCTGAAGCTTTGCTACATCAGCAAAGACCACAAAATTGGCTTTGTATGTAGAAAGCTGCTGCTCATTCTAGAAGCTTTTCACTCACATCATCAGTGCTCAGCATCCTGTAGAGAAGGTGGTTCATGCAAAGGACTCCTGTGGGAGGGAGGCCAGCAGGGTATGGACTGCAGATAGTTCTGAAAATATCCTGGCTCTATTGGCATCACTGAAAAGGCCCACACTAGTGCCCTGCTCCAGAGGTTCCAAGGTCTTAGGGTGACCGGGTATAGGTAAGGTTTTACAGCTTTTCACATGATTGTAATTTTTGATCATATTCAAGGATACTGTAGGACTCTGCTGAGTTATTGCTACCCTCAATATACAGCATGGTTTCAGGCCTGAGGCTTTAGCCAGATCATTGTTTGGAAAAATATTGGTATATCTAAACTCAGAAACCTTACAGAAAGGGAATCTGTCACCAATTATCTACAAGAAAACACATATCTAGAATATATGATATGGTATAACACTCTTGTATACTGTAAAGATTTGTTACTTGAATTGGTTAAATAAAAGACTGATTGGCCAGTAACTAGGCAGGAAGTAGAGGTGGAGCACCAAGATTAGAAGAATTCTGGGAAGAGAAAAGGCAGAAGAAGCAAAATGAGAATGCTGCAGTGAGAAAAGGTACCAAGCCACATGGCTAACTATAGATTAAAATTAAGAGTTGTGTGTTAATTTAAGGGTAAAAGCCAGTCAGTAATAAGCCTAAACTATTGGCCCAGCAGTTGCTATAATATGAAGACTCAAAGTCAATTATTTAAGAAGGGCTACTGGGTGTTTGGAAGTTTCTGGTGGGACAGAAACACTTGACAACAATACTTAAAACTAAAACATCCAATCAACAGATGGGAAGTGAACTGAACAGACAAAAGAAGAAACAGAAATGGCAAACATTCAGCATCCTTAGTCATTAGGAAAATAAAAACTATACAAGTGGCTGCCACAGAGGGACCAAAATCTTGCTGACAGCAATGGAGCAGTGTTTATTAGTACAGCCTCCATGGGAACTGTGGGGGAGGCTCTTCAATCAAACTAAAAATAGAAATACTGTATGACCCAGCTGCACCAGTCCTCAGAATATACACAGATAATAAACAGCATAAAATAGAGATATTTGCACATGCAACTTAAGGTGACAATATTCACATCTTCTGTGCTATAGAATCAGCCTCATTGCCTACTAGCGAATGATTGGATAAAATATGAAGTGAGGGCCTTTGAAATTCAGATCCCTGTCCAGAGGTGAGAAGATTCTGGCACCTGGAACACCGGTCTGGAGAGTCCCTCTCCGGGACTGGGGTCAATCCCTAGGGACTGATCTCAGACTCTCCCAAGCAGACAGGAGCTAGAGTTTGGCTGTGAGAAGCTTCTCCAGCAACACCTAAAAGAGGGGACCTTGCACAGCCAGGCCGCTCCTCCAGGGAAAACTGCATCATCAGAGAAAGAATGAGGCTTTGAAATTCAGACCCTTGTCCAGAGCAGAGTCAGAGGTCAACCAGACCCCTTGCTCAGAGGAGACAGGAGACACATAAGCCCTCTTGCCACAACTGACTAGGAACCACCTAATTCTGAACCACTAAAGCCATAGACAGACACTAGTGCAAAAATACATGTAACAATATAAAGAACAACAAGGCAACACCAGAAGAAACTGGTGGTTCTACAACTACAAGACCTGAACAGAGCAATGAAGAGGAAACAGAAGGAAACAACAGCAAAAATACCTTTATGAAGATTATTGAAGCCTTCAAAGAAGATATAAAAAAATCCCTTAAAGAAATAGAAGAAAATACAAACAAAAAATTGGAAGAGATGAACAAATCCTTTAAAGAAAACCAAGAAAAGTAAACCAAAAAATGAAAGAAACATTCCAGGAACTAAAAACTGAGATAGAAGCAATAAAAAAGGTGCAAAATGAGACAAAGATGAAAATAGAAAATCTGAAGAAAAGAGCTGGAACCACAGATACAAGCATAACAAACAGAATCCAAGAGATGGAAAGAGAATCTCTGGAGTGGAAGATTCAGTAGTGGAAATAGATATATCAGTCAAAGAAAATATTAAAGCAAAAAACCATAACACAAAGTGTTCAGGAAATCTGGAACACCATGAAAAGTCCTAACTTGAGAATAATAGGACTAGAAGAAAGAGAAGAATATCAACTCAAAGGCACAGATTATGTAGTCAATAAAATCATAGAAGAAAATGTTCCTAACTTAAAGAAGGAAATGCCTATAAAGATACAAGAAGCTTGCAGAACACCAATTAGATATGACCCTAAAAAGAAGTCCGCTCGCCACATAAAAGCCAAGCCACAAAACATGCAGAACAAAGAAAAAATTTTAAGAGCTGCAAAATAAAAGGGCCACCTTACTTATAAAAGCAGACCCACCAGAATAACACATGACTATTCAATGGAAACAATGAAAGCAAGAAGGGCTTGGTCAGAAATTATACAGACACTAAAAGAGCATGGCTGCCAACCTAGACTACTATACCCAGCAAAATTATCAATCACCATAGATGGAGTAAGCAAGATATTTCATGACAAAGTCAGAATGGAACAACACCTATGTACCAATCTGGCCCTCCAGAAAGCATTAGGGGAAAAACTCTAAGGATCCTAGATACACCCATGAAACCACAAACAATAATTCCACAGAAGAAAAGCCCAGAGAAAGGAAATATATACAAGCTACCACCAAAAATAACAGGAAACATTAATCAGTGGTCACTAATACCCCTTAATATCAATGAACTCAACTCACCTATAAAAAGACACACACTAACAATATGGATACAAAAACAGAAGCTGTCCTTCTGCTGCATACAAGAAACACACCTCAATCACAAAGACAGACACAGGCTCAGAGTAAAGGGTTGGGAAAAGATTTTCCAGTCAAATGGCCCTAAGGAACAAGCTGATGTCGCCATCCTAATATCTAACAAAGTAAACTTTAAACTGAAATCAATTAAAAGGGACCAAGATGGACATTCCTTATTCATCTCAGGAAAGATTGGTCAAGAGGAGACTTCAATCCTGAATATTTATGCCTCTAATAAAAGGACACCTATATATGTAAAAGAAACACTGCTAAAGCTCAAATCCCACATCAATTATAACACCCTAATAGTGAGAGACTTCAATACCCCACTTTTTCCCTTGGATATGTCAACTAGCCAGAGACTCAACAGAGAAAAAAGGAGCCTAACAGAGGTTATGATGCAAATGGATTTAATAGATATTTACAGAAGCTTCCACCCAAATGCAAAGGAATATACATATTTCTCAGCTCCTCATGAAACTTTCTCCAAATTGACCACATAATTGGTGATAAAGCAAGTGCCAATAGGTTAAAAAAAATGGAAATAATCCCTTGCATCATATCGGACCACCAGGGCCTAAAGTTAGAGTTCAACAACATTAAAAATCACAGAAAGCCTACCAACTCATAGAAACTAAACATCATTCAGCTGAACAACCTCTGGATCAAGGAAGAAATTAAGAAAGAAATCAAAGTCTTCCTAGAATTTAATGAAAATGAATCCACAATGTACCCAAACTTGTGGGACACAATGAAAGCAGTCTTAAGAGGAAAATTCATAGCACTAGATGCGTATACGAAAAGCCTAGAGAAATCCCACACTAGAGAACTAATAGCACAGCTGAAAGCCTTAGAACAATTAGAAGCAAACTCACCTAGAAGGAGTAGACAGTAGGAAATAATCAAACTTAGAGCTGAAATCAATACAATTGAAACAAAAAGAACAATACAAAGAATCAATGAATCTAAGAGTTGGTTCTTTGAGAAAGTAAACAAGATAGATAAACCCTTATCCAAGCTAACCAAAAAGCAAAGAGAGAGTATCCAAATCAACAAAATCAAAAATGAAAAGGGGGACATAACAACAGACCCCCAGGAAATCCAGAGAAAAATCAAGTTATACTTTAAAAATCTATACTCCACAAAAATGGAAAACCTAGAAGAAATGGACAGCTTTTTGGACAGATACCATTTAACACAACTAAATGAAGATCAGATTAATTACTTAAACAGATCTATGATCCTAAAGGGTATTGAAGCTGTCATTAAAAGCCTCTGAAGTAAAAAAAGCCCAGGTCCAGATGATTTCAGTGCAGAATTATACCAGACATTCAAAGAAGAAGTACTACCATTACTCCTCAAACTGTTTCACACAGTAGAAACTAAAAGAATATTGCCAGATTCCTTTTATGAGGCCACAATTACCATAATACCCAAGGAACAAAGATGCAACAAAGAAGAATTACAGACCAATTTCCTTCATGAATATTGATGCTAAAATTCTCAACAAAATTTTGGCAAATCGTATATAACAATATATAAAACGTATCATCAACTGTGATCAAGTAGGCTTCATCCCAGAAATGCAGGGATAGTACAATATACAAAAAACCATAACGTCATACATCATATAAACAAACAAAAGGGAAAAAATCCACATGATCATAGCCTTAGACACTGAAAAAGCCTTTGACAAAATTCAACACTCCTTTATGAT
The DNA here is from genome assembly GCA_004025045.1 of Sigmodon hispidus. Classification (NCBI taxonomy): domain Eukaryota; kingdom Metazoa; phylum Chordata; class Mammalia; order Rodentia; family Cricetidae; genus Sigmodon; species Sigmodon hispidus. The sequence goes on from PVIH01004853.1 coordinate 23,706, forward strand.
AAAAGCCCTGGAGAGATCAGGAATACAGGGAAAATATCTAAATATAATAAAGGCAACTTACAAGAAGCTGACAGCCAACATCAAAGTTAAGGCAGAAAAAGTCAAATCAATCCCACTAAAAGCAGGAACTAGATAAGGATGTCCTCTCTCCCCTTATCTGTTCAATATAGTTCTCGAAGTTTTAGCTAAAGCAATAAGAGAACACAAGGAGATTAAGTGGATACAAATTGGAAAAGAAGAAGTGAAGCTATCTCTATTTGCAGATGATATGATTGTATCCATAAGTGACCCACAAAATTCTACTAGGGAACTACAGCTGATAAACACCTTCAGCAATGTAGCAGGATACAAGATTAACTCCAAGAAATCAGTAGTCCTCCTATATACTAAGGATAAAAGGGCTGAAAAAGAAATAAAGGAAACATCACCCTTTATAATAGCTGCAAATAGCATTAAATACCTTGGAGTAACTATAACCAAAGAAGTAACAGATCTATTTCACAAAAACTTTAGATCACTGGAGAAAGAAATCAAAGAGGATATCAGAAAATGGAAAGATCTCTCATGATCCTACCGTGACCCTATGGTAGGATCAACATAGTAAAAATGGCAATTCTACCAAAAGCAATCTACTGCTTCCATGCACTTCCCATCAAAATCTCAACACAATTTTTTTTACAGACCTTGAAAGAACAATACTCAATTTCATTTGGAATAATAGGAAAGCTAGAATTGCCAAATCAATTTTGCTCAAAGAAAAGCACCTCAGGAGGCATCACCATGCCAGACTTTAAATTATACTAAAGAGCTACAGTAATAAAAACAGCCTGGTACTGGCATAAAAACAGACTTATGGATCAATGGAATCAAATTGAAGATCCTCAAAAACCTATGAACACCTGATCTTTGCCAAAGAGGCCCAAAATATACAATGGAAAAAAACGTAGTATCTTTAACAAATAGTGTTGGCATAAATGGATGTTAGTGTGTAGAAAGATGCAAATAGATTCAAGCCTGTCACCTTGCAATAAACTTAAATCCAAGTAGATCAAAACCTCAACATAAACTCAGTCACACTGAACTTGATAGAAACAAAAGTGGGAAATACCCTCCAATGAATTGGCATAGGCGATCACTTCCTAAATATAACACCAGTGGCACAGACACTAAGAACAACAATCAATAAATGGGACCTCCAAAAACTGAGAAACTTCTGTTAAGCCAAGGACATTGTCAATAGGACAAAAGGACAGCCTACAGAATGGGAAAAGATTTTCACCAATCCTACAAGTGATAGAGGACTGGTCACTAAAATATATAGAAAACTCATGAAGCTAGAGCCCAAAATCTTGAACAATCCAATCAAAAAATGCGGTTCAGAACTAAAAAGGGAATTGTCAACAGAAGAATTGCAAATGGCTGAAAGGCATTTGAAAAAGTGCTCAGCATCTTAGCCATCAGAGAAATGCAAATCAAAACAACTTTGAGATAACACCTTATACCTGTCAGTTTGGCTAAGATAAAAGACACAGAGGTTGTGGAGCAAGGGGAACATTCCTCCATTGTTGGTGGGAGTGTAAGCTTGTTCAGCCACTCTGCAATGCAGTATGGCAGTTTCTCAGAAAACTGGGAATCGGTCTCCCCAAGGATCTAGCAATACCACTCCTAGGCATATACCCTAAAGATGCACATTCACATTCCAAAGTCATTAGTTCAACTATGTTCATAGTAGCATTATTCAAAATAGCAAGAACCTGGAAACAACCTAGATGCCCCCCAACTGAAGAACAGAGTAGCAAACTGTGGTACATCTACACAATGGAGTACTACTCAGCAGTAAGAAAAAATGATATCCTAAAATTTGCAGGCAAATGGATGGATTTGGAGAATATCCTCCTGAGTGAGATATCACAATCCCAGAAAGATAAGCATGGGATGTACTCACTCATTAGTGAACTCTAAACAGAAAAGCAAAAAGCAAAGCATGTCCAAGCTCCAAACCACAAACACTGAACAGCTTGGAATCTGGAAGATCTTGGTCTGGCACCTTGGAGCCCATTCGCTCCAGAGGAACACCTAACCCAGTCTTGACGTTAAGGTGAGGAAAGTGGATCTGCCAGGAGTGGATGCTGAACTAAGCCATATTGGGACCTTGTGAACTCCTGCCCTTGCTGGGGAGGAGATAAAGAGATGTGTAGAAGAGAGAGTGACTGGAAGGGGTGTGACGGGGAAGGGAGCTTGAACAAGGATATACATGAATAAAAAAATATGACTTTATTTATGATAAAAAATTAATAAAAAAGAAAATAAAATGCAGTATATATACACAATTGAGTATACAATATTCAGCCATGGGGAAGAATAAAAGAATATAATTAGAAGGAAAATAGATATAAATGGAAACCATCACATTAATTGCAATAAGTCAGATTCAGAAAAACAAGTACACACATTTATCTCTCGCATGTAGGAAGGAAAAATTCTATGGCAAAGTGGGGAATGAGGAGGCTAAATAAGAGTTGGCAGGAGGGGTAAATATGACCTAAGTACACTTATGCATGCATAAATAGCCCAGCCAAATGTTGTCTTATTGTTAACACACACTAATAAATCTGATAAAAAGGAAGAAGGTATGTAGCCCTGACAAATTGCTTGTTTCCCTGGAAACTCTGGACACACACACACACACACACACACACACACACACACACACACACACACTGTGTCCTAGTGTTCTGTATTAAAAAAAATACCCAGAAACTCAGAAGACTTTCAGAGTGATTTTTGTTGTTGTTTGCATTTATGGAAAGAGGCCATAATCCCTGGGGCAACCTTGGCTTTGAATGATCTTTGTCTGTGCCCCCTACTTAGGTGCTGCTGAACTCACATACCACCAGAGTAGAGCACACAGGTCACTGGAGGATGCTGTTTGGATACAGGCTCAGCCTTGTGTGCTTTGGAGTAACACCGGAACTATGTTTCTTACATACTCCCATAGACATGCTGGTCTTCACCTTAACACTAAGAGTACAAATGTAGCTTGTGTTTACAGCTTATGACTATTTGACTTGGCCCAGAAACACAGTGGTTCTTTTCCTGATTGGGATTTCAGGGCTGCTGGGTATGACTACCCTCAATTTCCCCTTGCTCCTGCCTATTATCTCTTTAAATCAATGGGTCCCATTAGAATCCCTGAAGGACTCTGATGTCTAGATGAAAATTGCACAGAGATTTCTTTGATTGTCTAGGACTTGCCTGGGTCTATATGCTGGAAATCATTGGCTCAGGGCCCAGTTGCTGTAATTGCACCTCATTTAGCAGCAGCCTTAGGGGTTCAGAACTCAACAGAGTCAAGGACCTAGTGGGGAGGCCAGAAATTGATGTAACAAGTGTTCCGGGTGATTCTGATATGTCCGTGACAGCCACTTGTAAAACAGAGAGGTGGCTCACATCTAGTTTGTCACCCCTTGACCACTGCTGAGCAAGTGGGAGAGATGAAAAATGGCTTTCATTTCTCAGGTATCCCTAAGTAATAGCAAGTGTATCTGAGGAGGCCCCACAAAGAAGCTCACAGTATCTTAGAGTCCATGAGCTCCCACACTTTAGGGCTGGCTGCTCTGGTGGCTTTTATGGGCTACTGACCAGCCCCTGATGTACCCATTGACTATTTAAAATTGCCGATGCATAATTTTTTTCATTGTGTGGTATGGTGCAGACTTCCCTTCAGAGAGTCTTTTTAGGTGCCAGGGAACATGTCACTTGGCTTATCTAGAACTGGCTAGGACCCATTTTCCAAGGATACATCTCTTATCACTGTCTCCCCGTCTCCCAGTTGCAGCCTAATTTTGTAGAAGCTGAAAGAGACTTGAATTTCCTCCATCCTCACAGTGAATCCCCCAGGGTACATGCAGTATTCATATCCCCCTTTCCTCCTGATAGGGTATGGCCAAAGACAGTGAGCCAGACACCCAGAATAGCACAGCTTATTCACAGCTGACTCAAGTCTTGAAAGCATATCTCTGGTCCCAGTGGGCTGATTATCTGTATTATATTACATTTCAGGGAAAGCTTCTTAGCTTGTCACTCATAAGCCATCAGGATGACATCTTTAGAATTTAGTCTGGATTCCAGACTAGGAAGTAATTACTGCTGCAGCTATCTACTATTTAAGACCTGTGAAGTGAAGTTTGTGAATGTGTCTTGAGATGCTGAGGCCATGTGATCCAGCAGCATCCTCTGTGATGGGCAGACTCCTAGCTATGGACAACATATTGTTTCTTCCTCAGGTTTAATAAGAGACAACCTCCAGCAGATGACCAGCTTCCCAGCCACCCCTTGAGAAGGACTACTCACTTGCATGATCATTATCTTCAGACTGTAGTGGGGACACAGCTCTGGGGAGGAGAAAGCTCTGTATTTGTCAGGAATGGACTTGGATAGAGGGGCATGTTGATCTTTTCAAAGTTATCAAAGCCCTTGGCCAATTACCTGGAGGTTCTGTGTTGTCTTAATGGAAGCAAAATAGCTGGGTTTTCTTTTATACTTTTACCCTATCCAGGTTGGTAGAGATAGACTGGGACAGAGAACAGCAGCATATAGCAGAAGCTTTCATATGGTTTGAGGCCACAGGGCGATGCATGCCTTGACTTGAGAAGTACTGGACTACCTGGACTAGTACCTGGTAGGCACCATAGGCACACATGGGTAAGGATTGTCAGAGGAAATGTGTTGTGGCTTCAGACCCAGCACAGCCATTAAGAACAATGGCTTTATTCCTACGTATGAGCTGCGGGAAGCTGAGAAGCCATGTAGTTGTCTGATGACTCTTTCCTCAACAGTAAACAGGAAAAACTAATATTTTGTTATGATGACTAAATTAACTACTGGATACAAAAGATGAAGCTCAATGGTTGGCAAAGTACTTAGTAACTAGCATTTTGCTTCTAGGTAAGAGTGTGGTTTGAAATGAATCTTCCCTAAAGAGACAATGCTAAGTTGCATGGCAGGTGTGGACTTTTGGGATGGGATGCTCATAACAACCCCCCTAGACTTTAGGAGGAAATGAAGTAACAGAAAGAATCATAGGAACTAGTGTTCATATCTGAGTTTTTAATCAAACCTTTGAAGCCTATGAGAAGCATGGGAACCCAAGAATCAACACTGCAAGAGAAACCTATTTAATGCTGTAGGCTCTCGAGGATTTTCTGAGTGGAGTTCACAAGTGTTCTTTCTAATTGTGTCCAATTTCTCTGCTCACAAAATCCTGAAAGCGGTTCATGCCATGGATCTTCAGAGCAAAAGCAAGTGATTAAATAGCCCTCAAGGAAGTCATATTGGATAACCTCTCAAATCACTGTCTTTTGTTTGTTTGCTTCTCAGTTATTCATAATATTCAATGTAGCTCCATGTGGGAAGACTTGCCATGCTAGACACAGAGTGAATATCTATGCCATCTCTAGTCCTCTCTGTTGGAGAGCATGTTTTACAAGGTGCAGGAACCTGATGTGAATTAAGGGTGGGTCATGGGTGGATGGAAGTAGACTGCCATGCTGCCAGCAGAAGGCTATTTCTACTACTGGTATGCCACTTTCTAGCTATAGGACCCGGGTTCTTGGTCTTCAGAGCCAAACTAAGTCTCTCTGATGGCTCAAATCCTCCTTTGAATGCAGCATTCCTCATAGATATATCCTTACTACTGAATAATAAAATATGTATGATGTTCTTCATTTCTTATGGGCATGCATGTGTATAAGTAAGTTTATGTGTATGTTTACATGCACACATAGATGTGAGTGTGTGTATACATGTGCACACATAACTTCTGTTCCTAGAACAAAGCACCAATGCTTTCACTTAGTAATAATTTACTTCCTCTTTATTAAAAGTATTTAAGTGTATCTCTTCCCTCCATCACCGCCTGCTTGATAATAAGGTCATGATATTTACAAACCTTGCAATGTCAAGAATACCCCACAAATACTGGTTGACTTGCGATCCATGACATTTGTCTTTTAGACCCTTGGCACCTATAAACAATGATTAGGGACCCTATGATGACCGAGCTCTGATACATATCTGTGGAGGACACAAAGCTACATCCCAGGCCTTAGCTCTCAATGTGGAGAGTGTGATCAGTAGGTGCTGTAAGCTCTTGGTCTGTCAGAGTTTACTTCAGTTTCAGAAACTCACCTTTCTGAGCATGACCTGTGTCAACCCGCCATGAGAAAGCTCCACAAGCATCATTTATTCCAGAACTTCCTGCCAGATTCTCAGGCTTTTCTGGATCTGCCTTGGGGTTTGGCTTTTTGTGTCCAGTTCTGTATCTTTGCCTTCCCTTTTACGGAATTAGTCCCCAGTCAGAATACAACTTTCCAAATTCCATGGCAGTGACTATCTCTTGTCTGTAAAATTAAGCCCATAGAATTTCAAGTAGAGGCAGACTAAAAAAAAAAAAAAAAACAAAAAAAACTAACTCCCAAACCCATGTTTGAAAAACTAATGCCAGGAAATACATGGCTTACAGGTAAAGTAATAGCAGTTCTGAGATACGAATATAACCATCAAGAGAAACAAGTGTTCAACTCTTTCCTTCACTCTCTAAAAGAAAAGGGAAGCCTGATAAGACTAGTCAGTGAGTCTTCTCTCTCTCTCTCTCTCTCCTCCCCCTCCCCTCCTCCTCCTCCTCCTCCTCCTCCTCTTCTTCTTCTTCTTCTTCTTCTTCTTCTTCTGGGATTATCTCTTTTTGATACTGCCCCGTGTATCAGTAAGCTACTGGTGAATAACAAGTCATACCAAGTTCAGTCTTCTGGTTATAAGCCTTCAGGCCTCATGCATTTATTATCTTCTGCAGATTGGGTAGGTAGTGTATATAACCCTATCTGAGTATTTGCACTTGCTTGGTATGAGATTTTGAGTATGAAATGTTCTCAGCAGGCACATGTGATGAATGTCCTTAGCTATTAGCCCTAGTTTGGGAAGTTCTGGAAACTTTAAGAGGTAGAACCTGGTGGAAGGAAGCATGTCATCAGGATATGCTTTGAGGTTTACACCTGGTTTCTAGAACCTTCTTTGTTGTTTGTTTTTTGTTCATCACAGGGTAAAGATTTTCCTCTACCACACAATCTCATAGTCATGGCTTCCTACACAGTATTTGCAACTAAGTAACTACAAACCAAACACTACAAAAACTACAGACCAAGAGAGTATTTTCTCCTTTAAGTTACCCTCTCAACCATTTCAGCCACCATTATATGAAAGTCATTCTCTTGGGATCAGCTGCTGCCTGCTGGTCTAGCAACAGTGTTGTACAGTCTGTATTAACACTCATCTAATCCAACAGGATGCTGTTCCAGGCTTGCTATGATGGCAGAGACAGAGCTCAAGAAATAATGGAAACTCTGCTGCTACCTCTGTGCTTGAAATGATCCTTCCAACATGGAAAATCACATCCACAATAACTAGTATCCCCAAAGTGAAATATTTAGAATAAATATAGCTACTTAGCTCAATATACCTGCTGGGTAATAATTAAAACAGCCCACAATCCCTCACATTCATCCTTTCCAACCTGAGCCCAGCCAGAATGGTCCCTGCAAAGGAAGGTGATGAGAAGGAAAGTTCTGCCATCAATGAAGTGGTGATCTGAGAACACACCACCAATGTTTATAAGGGCACGCATGGAGTGGACTTCAAGAAGCATGCCCCTTGGGCACTCAAAAAAAATCTGGGAATTTGCCGTGAAGGAGATGGAGATTCCAGATGTGTGCATCGATACCAGGCTCAATAAAGCCATCTGGGTCAAAGGAATAAGGAATGTTCTATAAAGTATCTGTGTCCAGAAAATGTGTGAGAATGAGGACTCATCAAACAAGCTCTACACTAAGAAGCATCTGTTGATTAAGAGTATGCTGTTTAATTTGCAAATTAGGAAGTTTTCCTTCTTGTTCTCAATATCTGGTTGCACTGAGCTGAATAATTCTAAGTTCTAAAATGCATCCAGCCTTATTTTGTGATTTAATAGAAGGTCTACTTGTGAGACTGTCCCAAGATAATTTCAGGAGACAGTATATTCTGCTATTTCATGTGTACTATTCTGTATAGATTTTCAGGAGTTATTTCCATATTGACCCTTGGCATGATTCTATTTGCTGTTAAGATTAAGGCATTGAAAATGCTAATTATTTAAAATAGCCTTCTCCTTCTTTCAACCCTGCTGAATTTGAATTGACACTTGTATAGATTCTGGGGTTAAAATGTCTGTATATTTATAATTGTTACTATCTTCTATTATAATTTATATGCATATAAATTATATTAACAACTTATTAATACATAATTTTCTTTGTCTCTGATGATAATTTTACTTTTAAGTCTATTTTTCTGGTGTTAACATAGCCACTTCTGCTCTCTTGGTTATTTATACAGTCTATCTTCTCCATCCTAATCTTTGACATTTCTGAGAGTCTTTATATACACTTGGATTGTAGTTTTAAAAATCTGTTCTGACAGTATTTGTGTTTTAACTAGATAGTTTCATGTATTTATCTTAAAAGGGAAAACTGACCAGAAAGGATCTTTTTATTGCATTTTGCTATTGTTTCTTTTCATATTTTATTCCTGTTAAAATGACTGTTGCTTTATTTTTCTTAAATGTGTTCTTTGACAATTTCACACATATGTACAATGTATTCTGATTGTTCCCACTATTACCCTTTTTTATCTTCCACACCCTGGAAATCATCTTTGTTCTGTATTGATCTTATTCTTACATTTATGTCTTTGTTTGTATTCCTCTGGTTTAGACCAGAGCCATATATGTGGAGGTGGAATTATACACTGCAGTCTATGTGTACACCAGTAGCTTTACAACTGAAGGCAGTGGTCCCCATCTTCCAGAGTCTACCAGTGACCTGCAATTCAGTATTTAGGGGTAGGGTACCATGAGTCTCTCTTTCATCAATGACAGACTGTTGAGAGGACCAGTCTTGTACAGATTCAGTGTAAGTAACAGTGAATGCCAAGAGTTCATGGTTATGATGTATATCATGTCTAACATTGGAGTTTCTCTTAATATATTTATAAATTGTACTGCCACAATTACATATTGGACTTTTGAGTAGCATCCTCCAACTCCCCAAGACTCTCTTCCTTTTTAGTTTTTTTTTGTTTCTCATTATTTTCTTCTTTGTATTTGATTTTTGAAATAAAATGTTTGGTCTGCTTTCAAGGTCATTAACTCTTTTGCCATCTTTGTTTGACTATATAGCCCATGCAGTGAGTTTTTAATTGGTTACTTCACTTTTTTTAGTTATAAAATTCACATCTAGTTCTTCTGTTTATTTGCTGAAATTTCCTGTCTTCCCATTCATTTCAACAGTGTTCAATCTCTTTTGAAGAGTTCTACAATGACTGACAAGTTTTTTGTCAGAAGAGGCCAGAATCTTTATTCTCTTACTGTCATTGTTGCATGTTGCCATTAGGAACTATAATTTTCACCAGGCAAGGTTGTGGATGCCTCTGAGCCCAGCACTTGGGAAGCAGAGGCAGGTGGATCTCTGGGAGTTTCAGGATATCCAGGGATACATAGAAAGAGTTCACCCTTCAAAATTGCAATTTTCTTGATTTTTCATATGTCGAGGAATTTTTAATTGAATTTTGGAAACTTGGGATATTTGTATTGCAAGACTTTGAATTTAGTTTTATTTTCCCCATGAAATAAAGGTGAGGCTGAATATGTCCCAATTTGTTGTATCAAATTATTATTACTTTGACACCAACACCACATAAAATAATGCAATAAAGAAAATGACAAATCAATATTCATTGTAAATATAGATGCAGAGGTTCCCAGCACAATATTATCAAATACAACTAAATGACATGTAAGACAAAGCATACACCGAAACAAAGATTTGTTTCTGGGATGTGAGACTGATTTCACATTTGAAAATCAAGTAACTTAACTTGCCCATATTAATGACTCACAGGAAAACAATAAGAACCATTGCAAAGGAAGCTTCTGGTAAGAGTCAGCACTGAGAAAAGTGTGAACAGTGTGGAGCTTCCTAAAATCCACATAAAGAGCATGCAGCTAGCATGGTAGTGCTCGCCTGAGGAAGACTAGATGTTTCCACCCAGGCTCCTGTAATACTCAGCATGACAGGAAATCCCAGTGAGCCCCAGGGTAAGAACAGGAAATCCAAAGCCCAAGACCGGAAGAAAGAAATAACTCTCTTATCCAAAGACGACATAGTTGCCTTATTTGTTTTTAAAATGTATTTTGTGCTGCTATGCACAAGTCAGGTTTCATTTCGGTTCTTTCCAAACAAACTCTGTTCATGTTTTTCTCGCCTGCTTCGGCCTGTATCTTGCTATTTTCCTTTTGGTCTCGTGTGTCCTTTGTTCCTAGCCCGTTCTCATCACCTCTAGCTTCTCTCTTTGGTCTCCTCTCTAATTTCGTAACTGATCCCCACACCCATTGCCTATTATTTAAGAACAAATGCTAAAAATTAGGATCTGCAGCCTGGCAGTGGTGGTACACACCTTTAATTCTAGCACTGGGGAGGCAGAGGCAGGCAGATCTCTGTGAGATCTGTGTCAGCCTGGTCTACAGAGCTAGTTCCAGGACAGCCAAGGCTACACAGAGAAATCCTGTCATCCGCCCGCTATAATTAAATATAAATTAAAAAATTACGATCTGCATATGAGATAGAAAATTAGCTTTGTCTTTGTGGGATTTGGCCATTTCAGTATAATAGTTTCTAGACCTATCCATTTTCCTGTAAAATTCAAAGTTTTATTTTTCTCTATAACTGTATATATTCCCTATTTTTATTATCCAGAATTGTTGAATAATTCAACAACAAACATGGATATTCAAGTGTCTCTCTGATAAGATAGAGTCCTTTGGGCATATGCCCAATGCTGCTTTTGCTTGGTCACATGTTAAGTTTATCTCTTGATTTTTCTAAGGAGTCTGAATATTTATTTCCATAATGGCTGTACTGTTTACAGTAAGTAAGGGCTCCTTTCCTGCCACATTCTTGTCAGCATTTTTTTGTTATTTCTCTCATCCTTATTTTTTTCTTTTTACATTTAAATATTTTAAAATAATGTTTTTATTTCTTCTTTAATAACTTCACACTATATATTTTGGTCATTCTCATTTCCTTCCTCCCAAACCTCCCAGATTCTTGCTTATCTTGTTTCCTTGATTACAGTCATTTTAACGTGGGTGAGATCAAATCTTCAAGTAGTTTCAATTTTCATTTCTCTTTATGGTGAAGGATGTTGAGCACTTAAAAGAATACTTATTGGCCATTTGCATTTTTTTCTTTTGAGAACCATCCATTACTTCCTTAGTCTATTTATTGATTGGCAGTTTTTGGTTTTGCATGGTTAATTTTTGTAGTTCTTTAAATATTTTAGACATCAACCCCTGCCTGAGGTTTTCTTTTCTCCCAACAGCTGCTGTTCTTTATAGCCACGCTTTTTTTACCTTGTGGAAACTGCTAGATTTGATGGGAGTCCCACTTAACTGATTCCTGGAGTTGTTTCCTTTGCTAGTGGAATTGTGCTCCAAAAGTTACTACCAAACTTAGAGCCTGATTGTATTTTAATGTTTCTTCCAGAAGTCCTCAGAATTAGTCATGTTTTAAGTTCAGGTCATTTGAATTTATCTTTACTGTATACATAGTCCTTAGTATTTATTGTATTAAGAAATCAGTCTTCTGAGGCTGCAAGATCTATCTCTAGTTCTCGATGTCTATTATATTTTAATATCAATGAATTGTTATTTGTGTCTGCCTTATGTTTCACTTTCCATCCATCTGGCATCTGATTAACAGTCTATCCAGTCTGTGGAATAATAGTAGGGTCAACCTGTGCACAGCAGCTTGTGACTGAGTACCTAATGCAGCTGCTCTTCTGAACGCTGGCCTATCTGTAACTTCCTTAGTATTTTCTGATTTCCTGGAGATTACCTTTTTAATTTTATGCCTCTCACCACCCCCAACACACCTGCTGTGGGAGAATGCTCTTGTACGATGTAAAGACTTCTCACTCAATTTGTTTTAATAAAACATCGATTGGTTAGAAGCCAAGCAGGAAATATGGGCAGGGGGTTCAGATCAGGAGAATTCTGGGAGTTACAGAGCCTTACAGAAGCTTCTCAGTTTCAAGAGGTCCCACCTATTGATTGGTGTTTTTAGTGTCAGCACTACTGGTGTTATATTTAGGAAGTGGTCACCTGTGCCATTGCATTGGAAGGTATTTCCTACTTTCTTTTCTATCAAGTTCAGTGTAGCTGGGTTTATGTTGAGGTCTTTGATCCACTTGGATTTAAGTTTTGTGCAAGGTGATAGATAGGTTTGGATCTATCTTCATTTTTCTACACACTACTATCCAGTTATGCCAACACCATTTGTTGAAAATACTATCTTTCTTCCATTGAATATTTTTGGTCTCTTTGACAAAAATCAAGTGTTCATAGGTGTGTGGGTTAATGTCTGGGTCTTCAATTTGATTCCATTGATCCACAGGTCTGTTTTTATGCCAGTACCAAGCTGTTTTTTTTTTTTATTACTGTGGCTCTATAGTATAATTTGAAGTTGGGGATGGTGATGCCTCCTGAGGTTCCTTTGTTGAGAAAAATTGTTTTGGCAATCCTGGCTTTCCTGTTATTCCAAATAAAATAGAGTATTGTTATTTTAAGGTCTGTAAAAAAATGTGTTGGGATTTTGATGGGAAGTGCATTGAATCTGTAGATTGCTTTTGGTAGAATTGCCATTTTTACTATGTTGATCCTACCTATCCAGGAACATGGGAGAGATTTCCATTTTCTGATATCCTCTTCAATTTCTTTCTTCAGACATTTAAAATGTTTGTCAAACAGATATAATAATTGTTTGGTTATAGTTACACCAAGGTATTTAATGCAATTTGCAGCTATTATAAAGGGTGATGTTTTCCTTATTTCTTTTTCAGCTCCTTTATCTTTAGTGTATAAGAGGGCTACTGATTTCTTTGAGTTAATCTTGTATCCTGCCACATTACTGAAGATACTTATCAGCTATAGAAGTTCCCTTGTAGATTTCGTGGGTCACTTATGTATACAATCATGCCATCTACAAATAGAGATAGTTTGACCTCTTCCTTTCCAATTTGTATCCCCTTAATCTCCCTTTGTTCTCTTCTTGTTTTAGCTAAAACTTCCAGAACTATGTTGAATAGATAAGGAGAGGGGAACAGCCTTGTCTAGCTCCTGATTTTAGTGGGATTGCTTTGAGTTTTTCTCCATTTAGTTTGATGTTGACCATTGGCTTTTTGTAAATCACCTTTATTATATTTAGATATTTTCCCTGTATTCCTGATCTCTCCAGGACTTTTATCATGAAGGCGTGTTGGATTTTGTCAAAGGCTTTTTCAGCATTTAAGGAAATGAACATGTGGGTATTTTCTTCAATTTGTTTATATGATGTATGACATTTACAGTTTTCCATAGGTTGAACCATCCCTGCATTTCTGCAATGAAGCCTACTTGATTATGATGAATAACTATTTTTATATGTTGTTGGATTCGGTTTGTCAGAATTTTGTTGAGAATTTTTGCATCAATGTTCATGGAGGGAAATTGGTCTATAATTCTCTTTCTTTGTTTCCTCTTTGAGTGGCTTAGGTATCAGGGTTATTGGGGCCTCACAGAAAGAGTTTGACAACATTTTTTTGGTTTCTACTGTATGGAACAGTTTGAGGAGTATTGGTGTTAGCTCTTAATAAGACAAAATGACAGCGTACAGAATGGGAAAAGATTTTTACCAACCCTACAAATAAGAGAGGATTGATTTCTAAAATATATGGAGAACTCAAGAAACTAGAGCCCCAAAGCATAATAATCCAATTAAAAAATTGGGGTTCAGAACTAAAAAGGAAATTCTCAGCAGAAGAATTACAAATGGCTGAAAGACACTTGAAAAAGTGCTCAACATCTTTAGCTACCAGAGAAATGCAAATCGAAACAATTTTGAGATACCACCTTACACCCGTCAGAATGTCTAAGATTAAAAACACAAATTATAGCCTATGCTGGAGAGGTTGTGGAACAAGGGAACACTCCTTCATTGTTGGTGGGAGTCTAAACTTGTTCAACCACTCTGGATGCAGTATGGTGGTTTCTCAGAAAACTGGAAATCAATCTCCCCAAGAATCCAGCAATACCACTCTTAAGCATATACCCTAAAAATACACATTCACACCCCAAAACCATTAGGTCAACTATGTTCATAGCAGCATTATTTGTAATAGCAAGAACCTGGAAACAACCTAGATACTCCTCAACTGAGGAATGGATTAACAAGCTCTGGTACATCTACTAAGCAGTAAGAAAAAATGATATTCTAAAATTTGCAGGCAAATGGATAGATATGGAGAATATCCTCCTGAGTGAGGTATCACAATCCCAGAAAGAGAAGCAGGGAATTACTCACTCATTAGTGGACTTTAAAAAAAGTAAAAAGAGAGAGATGTCATTGTGCACATCAACTCAAGGCTAGAACATAGCTAAATGACACAATGTCTCACTTCTACATTGATGGCCTTTGGCAGGTGTGGAAAGACACGTTTTCTTTAAGTGTCTGGCCACAGGGAGTTTAATTATGCTCCAGTAAGTAAATGAGCAGCATGAATGGGTGGTTTTGTAAATGGGGAAATCATAAGAGTGGGCATGATTCTGAAAGATCTGATAACTGAGTTTGATGGGGTGCATGATGTAAAAGCAGTAAATAATATATATATATATATATATATGAAATACTATAATTAAGATCAGGGTTTCGCTGGCTTTGTAGCTTTAAAGGCTTTGTTTATTTTTTAAGTTTTATGGAATTATATGATATGTATTTGTCTTAGTTTTTAAGTTATAGTAGAATTCTTTAGTGAGTTCATATTTTCTTGTGTTTGTTTCTGTTATTGCTGTTTTTTATTTTTAGTATGGAGTATTTTATTAGTATTTCAAGCAGGTTACAAAGTATGCATTTTTTAAAATCATTCATTGAATTTAGGTTTAATTTTGCTATCTAAAGCTCACCAGTTTTTTCAGATTCTTCAATTTATTGAAACAAATTTATAATGCATGTCCTTAAGATTTTTCTGGAATTTCATTCATCTGTTATAATGTTTGCCTTTCAATTTCTAATTTTATTGAAGTTGGTCTTCCCTGTTTAATTTGGTTAAGAATTTGCCAATCATGTTTAATCCTTAAAAAATATTAATTAAAAAGAAAAAAAAAGAGTTGCCAAGCAAGCAAGGATTGTGAAAATGAGGTAACAAGCATGAGCCATGTGGCAAAGCATAGATAGAAATATGGGTTAATTTAAGTGTAAGAATTAACTAGTAATAAGTGCTACACTGGCTCAGCATTTATAAGGAATATTAAGCCTCCGAGTCAATTGTTTGGAAAGCAACTGCCAGGTATTTAGAGTTGCTGGTGGGATAGAAACTTCTGCAGGCACTCCTCTGATGCTCTGCAGGTTCCTCCTCCTAAAAGAACACCCATCTAGAGTCAAACAGATTGGAAGGAGGGAGGGAGAGAGAAAGGAAAATGAGAACGAAAGAGGCCAACAGAGTTAACTTCCTGATCCTGGGATTACAGCTCTTCAAGCTGGTAAGGAAGGAAGTTCTCTGACTAGGACTTCCCTGATCCTGCAGGGGCTCTGTTTTTACTGGCACCACTAATGGCATTTGACTATTCTGAAGCTGGTACAATGACTCCATTTTCTTCCCACAAGTCAGACTAGAGAAATTCTCCTAGATCGAGCCTTGCCCTGTTGGTTTGAATGAGAAATGGCCTTTGTAAGCTTGTGTATTTGGTCTGCAGTATCTGATGCTGTTTGGGGAGGCATTAGAATCTTTAGTGGGTGGAGACCTGTTCGAGGAAGCACATCACTGGGGATGGGTTTTGAGAGGTGATAGCCGCACTGTATTTCCGATTTTTCTCTCTGCTTCCTACTCCCTGTTCTCCTTCCTCCTTTCCCGCTGCTGCCTGCATAACATGCTTTTCCCACCATGATGGAGTCTATACCTCTGCAAACACAAACCAAAGTAAACTCTTTATTCTGTAAATTGCTTATGGTCATGGTATTTTAATCACAGAAGCGACAAAGTAGCTAATACACATGCCATTTTGTACATTCAGACTTTGGGAGTTCAGAACAAGAAATACTGGAGGAACACAAAATAGAACTGCCAGCTTGGTGGAACTTGAATTTCAGTCTCCTTCTCCAGTCTGCCCATTACATTTTTTCCCATAAGCACTCTTTCCATGCATTCTTTACAGGGGACACTTGCTTTCAGAGCAGGCTGGTTGTACTTTCTTCGTTTTATACTTACCTGGGACCTATCCTGTACCTTTTATGTCTTTTAAGGGTAACAGCCATTCTTGCCCTTCTTTAAAAAATGCTTTGGCCCTTTCATTTGATCCAAAGCATCATCCAAATATTAAATTCCAGTGGAGGACGGAATGCAGTGAGGGTCAACGAGAGTGTGGTGAGCCACAGACTCTCTTCTGCTCAGTATAGAACAGAATCGCCAGTCTCTTCCTCCTGTAACTATTTGTTAAGAAGCCTCCAAACCTAATGTCTGCTCAGCAAAATTTATATAGCCAGTATGATACCATATATGTAAATATAAAGAATTAGAGGCTCTGCTGCTGACTATTTTCCAACTCTTTAGAGAGATAACAGAAAATAAATGAGGACAATGATGATAAACTGCCCAATTAGAGAGGTAAAGAGAAATATTCAAGCAGCATTTTCTTAAATAATTGCAGTGTATATTGATATTACATTTTAGGAAATGAATCTGGATGGAAAAAAACACCAAAGAAATACTAAAATATTCATACATGCTTGGGAATTTATGCTAAGACAATAACTTCAACAAATGAAGACATATGCTCAACGAGATTTCTTAAAAGATCATTTCTAGCCATCAGATATTAGACATCAAGCCCAATGTTCCCTAACTGAGGAACACTTTATTAAATTAAAGTTCATAAATATTTTATTATGGGATGCAACTTAAACTGAATATTTAAGTTCATGAAGGGTTGTAAATATTTGCAACACCTTTTTGGGTCAACACTATTGCTGTGCAATTTTAACATTTCTCTGTTTTGGAATAAGTGCTACCCCAATAAAATAAATGGAAAAGAGTTTAAAAAGAATATTACCAAAGCCGACAATTACATAAAAATAAAACTACTTCGTGTTTGTATTTCACCTACTAATCAATTCACTAATAACATGTTTATCTTTTATATTGCTGCATTACATAGTAGTTTGGAATGTTTCCTTTTCCTTTCCTTCCTTCCTTCCCTTCCTTCCTTTGTTGTGGTACCACCTTACTATGTAGTCCTAGCTGGTCTTGAACTTCCTATGAAATCCAGACTTCTCTTCAACTCATGATCCTCCCATTTTGAGCTATGGAGTGCTTGGATTACAAATGTATGTACCAGACCCAAAACTTTTGAGATTCTTTTAAAATATACATATAAATTTGAAAGTAAATTTATTTTGTCCCTCCATATTGTAGTTCTGGAGACGGCTTGGTTTCACAGCATTCAGATGAGCAGTGAACAGCAGCAGTAGAAGACAGGTACCTCCTGTCTCAGGATTTTAACACAGCGCATGACATAAACCCTGTAAAAGAGAAAATGGTGTGCTCATCACTGATCATCTTTAACAAATGCTGCAAAGCAAGTTTATATACTTCTACACCCAACCCTTTCTAAGGGTCCAAGGATAATCGGCCTAAAAGGGTATCATTATGATGAAAGAAGAACATTTCTTTGAAACTTCTGAAAGACATGCTTATTTTTATGTCACTACAAACATATTCCAACAGTGATTTTAATTGACTATATGTGGTAACAATATAGCATATTATATAAGAAATATAATTATATATTAAATTAAAATATAAAGTTTATAATTAATCAAATTTAATTCAGGAATTATTGTTTTGAGCTGATTCTTCTTATTAAGTTTCTTTACACATTTTTCTTAAAGTTCTGGTGGTGCCCTGTCTAAAACTTTTGAATAATCGTAGATTTTGATGATTTTTGTCTTTAGTTTCTTAAAGTTTTAGATTTACACTTTTAATTCATTCCTTGAGAATTTATATGTATTTTATTCTCACTTCCTCCCATATCCACCTCCTTTCTCTGCCCACCCAGTTATGTGTTCTCTCTCCCTCCCTCCCTCCCTCTCTCTCTCTCTCTCTCTCTCTCTCTCTCTCTCTCTCTCTCTTCTCTTTTAAAGCTCCTTAGGTCCAGTTTGTGCAGTTCATATGCTTTCTTGGATGTGTGGCTATCGACTTGTATGTGGTTGAACTATCGATGTCTCACCCTTAAAGAAAACTGAGGCTTCCCCTCCTAGCATTTATTTTATGTTTAGAATTATAATCAATATTAAGTTATATTTTGTATGAGAGATATTGTTTAGGTTAAGGTAGATCTTTTGTGGATTTCTGTTCTACCTTTCATCAGTATTAATTTGCCATGTTTGTGTCAATTTGTTTGGAGATCCAGTCAGTTCTACTGTCAGTCATTCACGTGAGCTGGTATATGCATGCAATTCTATTACTCAAGGGACTAAGGCAGAAGAATCAGGAATTACAGGCTGCCAGGGCCTCTTTAGTGAGACTGGCTAAAGAAACAAAAAAAAAAGTTAGTCTAAATATCAGAAAGTTTGTAAAGTAAAGTTTCCACACTTTATGCTTCCTTAGAAAAATCATGTCAACTATTTTAGTTCCTTTGGCTTTCGTATATAAAGGCTGAAATTTGACTGTACTTACAAAAATTATTTGAGGAAATCCCATGAATTATAACTATAAAAAATGTATTCATCTTGGAATTGAACCTTCTACAATCTTTTGTTAAACTTTACTGGGTCATAGAATGTGATCATCTTAATATACTTATGTATTTAATTTACCTTTTAAAGCTATTTTTAAACATACTTATTGATATATAAAGATAACTAAGTGTAGTGTCTTTTGTTCATAACTTTAATTTTTAATTTTCTTTTTTGTAATCTTATACACAGGTTTCTCAGTTATGGTTAAACTATCTTCATTGCATGTATTTGAAAAGTTTCAATCATTTCCTATGGTCTAGGATAGTTTAATATAGGACTTATCTGCATTTTTTTTTACAGACTTAGTCTCTACATGTCTAATAATATCTTTCTTTTGCCTTGACAGGTGATGGATATTGTGTCTGTGCTGGCAGCCTTGGAATACTGGCCTCATTCAATCATCTTTAAGCATTTTTTTTACAATCTCACATCAAAGTATCTAGTGCTAGCCCATTTCTTTTCCATTACAGTAACCTCTCTTTGTGTGTGTGTGTGTGTGAGGAAGAGAGATGTTTACTTTTTTTATAATTAGAATTCAGGAATTTCATCAGAAAATGTCATGAGGAGTGGTCTAGGTTTTTTTTTTTAACATATGATCAATTCTACTTGGGTTCCATTACTTTTTAAGCTGAAAACACCCACACACACACACACACACACACACACACACACACACACACACACACACACACACCCCACACACCCCAAAAACCAAAACCAAAAAAAACCCTTTTTTCCTACTAAGAAAACTTTTCTTTTCTGATTTTCTTATTTATGACTTCTCCATGTGTTCCCTTCTCTCCTTTTAGTAAAAAATTATTATTAGCACTCAGATGATACCCTAGATCTGTCTTCTGAGTCTCTTTACATAATTCTTTATGAATTCCACACCATTTATCAGGTAGTCTCCCATTTGACCTTCCAATAGTCATTGGGTTCTTAGCAAAGAATTTTCTCTTTTCACTGAATTCTTTTGAATTTGTAAAAGAAAGAAGCATCTCGGATCTAGAAAAAGCCTTTTGTTCTGTGTTTAATTAAGTGCCCTTCGGGAGTTCTCATTTGTTTTTCATGTAAGTCTGCCTGTCCCTTTCATTAACTCTACTTTAATAAGTCATCTGCTCTCTCTGTTAGCGCCCATTGCTCCTCTAGCTTGCTGAATTTCCCTAATTTAGAGGCTCTCAACCCTGACCACACAAGAACAACACACTAGGGGGGCCTTACAGTCTCAGTGCCTCTGCCACAGTGCAACTAATTAATGAGGAATTTCTCTTCGTAGAACTTGTGCACTGGTCGATCTGAAAACTCCCCAGATGGTTCCAGCAAAGCTTCAGGTAGACATTATTCTCTTAAATGGGCCTCATTCCATTTGCTTGCTCATGGGTGTGAATTATCACCTGCAGGAAAGTGAGCAGGGAAGACCAGAAACTCTCTTCATAGGCGATTGTGCCTTTCACACTGTGGACTTGTTCCAGGTGGAGAGAAGGAAGGGGAAGTCAGCCATCTACAACCCCAGAGTCCCCTCTGAGACTTCACTTGGCAACCAAAGACTAGCCATAATTTAAGCTTTGCATGGATCAGATCCCTAGAAGAAATGTAAGTTGTTCGTAGTCATAAATCAAGTGCATGGGGAACTGACATACATCACTACCCCAGCATGGGTGACTCTCAAATGTAAAATAGTAAGTGAAAGTAGGCAGGTCCAGAAGACTGCAGATGTATAATTCCATTTATATGTCATTCTGGAAAATATACACCATGGGGATAGAAAACAGATCTGTGGTTACCAAGGCTTAAAGTCAGAGAGGGGGAACTAGCCACAGAGGGGTACTGGAGGAAATTGGGTGATATGAAATTCTATATCTTGATTGTGGTAGTGGTTATACTTTATATGCATCTGTCAAAACTCATAGAACTGTGTTTTAAAAATGGCGCATTTTGCTACATGTGAGTTATACGTTTAACTCTGTTGCAAAATAAAATAAAACTCATGTACTTCCTCTATTTACTCCACCCTACAGCTTTCCTAAAGTCTTCTAAGCTACTTAACTTTAGTCCACTGTATGGGCTATACCAAGAACTCATACTATAACACTCATGATGTGGGCTGGACATCACCTTTCCCAGAGCTGTTTCCTTCTAGATGTCACCCCATGCTTCTCTGAACACAAAAGTTCCAGGTCTTCTACCCCCACTAATGTGGTTCTGAGGTACGGGTCTCTTTGTATTGATTACCTATTTAGAACATAAAATCCTGTTTCCCTATCTACCATGAAATACAACCTCAGAAATCTTCCTGGAATCTCCTTAAAGCAATCAACAAATCAGCCAGAGGTGTCACTTAGTAGTATAACATTTGCCTAATATATTCAGGACCCTGGGTTCTGTCTCCAGAGATACATTCTCTCTCTCTCTCTCTCTCTCTCTCTCTCTCTCTCACTCACACACACACACACACACACACACACACACACACACACACACACACACCCTGCCCAAATCATGAACTGTTTGAACTGTTTTTGCTATTGATTGCAAACCCCTCACACTAGATAGCATTAGAACACGTATGCTGCCTAGCTTACAAAGCAGATGGATATGATATTGAGTTTACAAACCCATACGGTGAACACCTAAAGGGAGATATTTAGAGAAGATGGAAGTCCATGGTCCAAAGCACCTCATCCATTTTTATAGGTACAATCAACAAGAATAGTCACTCTCTTTCCTTTCTTTGCTTGACAATATAATTTCAGAGACTGATGAAAAATGTCTTCAGCTTTAGAATCAATACTTCTGATTATGGCTGCCTTTGCGCTCATCTCTCCCAGTGGAAACACTTCCAGGAAAGATGGGAAGATGTATGGAAGCCTCTTGTCTCCTGATATTTTAGCTCTTGAAAATCTGTCTGTTCTAATCAAAAGCTGCGTTTATCTTCAAGACTTGGAAGGCAGAAGTGTGGGATAAGAAAAGGGTGATAATTTTTAGGCGTTTGCTCTAAAGCTCCCTGAACAAACAAGGAACAGTGCCTACCTCCATTTTAGAATCACATCTCTTTCCCTATTGACAAGGCCACGGTATTCCTATGGGCGCTCAGTAGAGCTAGAAGATGCCCCATTTCCTTTTAATTTATGCAACTTTCAAAGAATTTGCCTCCAAGATTAAAGGTGGGCCACCTCCTCTAGGAGGCAGGTCTTCTGTCAGTCCTGGTGGGTGACATCATTGAAATGCTGCCATCCCTAGCCTGGAGGAAGAGTCACTTTTTTCAGTTTTCACACTGGTTTATTTTTTTGTCTATTTAAAAAAATTAATTTCTTTATTTTACATCCCTACAACAGTTTTCTCTCCCTCCTCTCCTCCCTGCTCCTCCCCTGTACCCACCCAACCCACTCTTAGTCCTTTCTATACAGAAAAGGGCAGGTCTCTCATGGATACCAACAAAACATGGAATAGCAAGTTGCAATAAGTCTTAACACCTCCTCATGTATTAAGGCTGGCAAGGTGACCAAGTATGGGGAATAGGTTCCTAAAAGTCAGTAAAGAGTCAGAGACAGCCCTGGCTCCCACTGTTAGGATTCCCATAAGAGGACCGAACTACACAACTGTAACATATATTAGGAGGGCCTAGGTTAGTCCCATGCAGGCTTCCTAGTTGTTGGGTCAGTCTCTTTAAGCTTCTATGAACCCAGATTAGTTGATTCTGTGGATTTTCTTTTGATGTCCTTAACCCCTCTGCCTCCTGCAATCCTTTATCCCACTCCTCTTCAGGTTTCCCTAAGTTCTGCCTAATGTTTGGCTGTGGGTCTCTGCATCTGTTTCCATCAGTTGCTGGATGAAGCCTCTCTGATGACTAGTGAGTTAGGCACCAATCTATGCATAGCAGAATATCATTTGACCTCATTGCATTGACATTTCTTTTTTCTTCAGTCATGTTTGGTTCTATCCTGGGTCTCTGGGCCATCTAACCTTTTTGTCCTGTCACTCCAGGCAGCAACAGGGGTAGGGTCACTCTTGTGGCATGGATCTCAGGCTGGACCAGTCAATGGTTGGCCACTCTCACAGTCTCTGTGGCACCTTTATCCCAGCACATCCCATAGGCAGTCCAGACTGTAGGCAGAAGTTTCTTGTTTCATCTTTCTGGATGAGTGAACTTGCTATTGTTCAGGCTTTCTATTCATTTTTTTTTGTTCAATTTTCAGAGTTGTATCTAAGTTCTGAAGAG
This sequence comes from Sigmodon hispidus, assembly GCA_004025045.1. Lineage (NCBI taxonomy): Eukaryota > Metazoa > Chordata > Mammalia > Rodentia > Cricetidae > Sigmodon > Sigmodon hispidus. Next base: position 46,836 of record PVIH01004853.1, read on the forward strand.
GACCACCACGTTCAGGGGAGGAGGAATTAAAGTCTGTCTTGGTCTGGATTGTTCTCACCACATACTTTGTCTTAGCTCTGGGTAATTTAGTCATGTGGAATATTGCCTTTGTGATTCCACTATATTCTTCAACTCAGTTAATCTTCTATCCCCTCTCTCTGCTCCCAGAAACATTTTTTGGCTCTTTCTGCCTTTGTGCTTGCAATCTCTGAGATTGGCTTAACCCATCCTCTTAGAGGCCTTTTGTGGCATCTTTTCTATCTTAGGTCCCCAAGATGTGGAATAAGCTTGTGCAGCTCTGGGGTCATCAGACGCTGAAGCATCCAGTTCTTGGCCGCCTGGAGCTACAGGTACTACTTTGAATGCCTAATCTAACCAAATGGAGATGGGTGAGTTGTGGGCTTCAAATGCCTTTCTTGGAGCAGTCATGAAAGTCTATGCCACTCGCTGTGAGGCAGTTACTCTTGATCTCCAGTATGATTGGGTGTGTCAGTGGTGGTGTTTCCAGAGACAATCAGACTGTGAGGGCTTTGACAAAACCAATGGATTAATCTCTTGATATAATCATAATACAGCATGCTGTTGTGGTAAAGGGTAGAGTGTAGTAGGAGGAAGCAGGTCCCTAGGGTGTGTTTTTGTGTCAGTCTCTTGTTCTGCTCTTTTCTGTAGAGCTCTGTCTTGGCTTCCTGCTATCAGCCACAGGGTAAAGAAGCCCCTCCATACACGCTCCTACCACATGGGCCCAAGTATGTGAGGGCCAAGTGACCACAGACTGGACCCGCTCAGCAATGTGTCCAAATGAAATTTTCCTCCGTTAACTAATCTGAGCCAGACATTTTGATCACCATTGAAAACAAAATGTCGAAGTTGAACCATACTAAGTTGCCATTGTTGTTGGCTAAAATGGGTTTATTAGTTCATATTAAATTGGTATGAGTGTGTGTTTGTATATGTGTGTGTTAGTAGACTATACTACCAAATAATAATAAATATTTTTCAATCAGCCTATCAACTTTGTAAAGTTCATGTCAAATTATTATTATTATTATTTTTTAGAAAAGTCATCGTTCCTTCCTGATAACCTGCAGTTGCTTTTTCAAACCACTGGAAAGATTTTACATTTGAATATTGCAGAGCAATTTTTGCTAAACCACTGGAATCTGTCATTTGCCAGAATAACATAGCAGGAAAATGCTCCAAAATGTTACCATATAACACACATTTATAGATAACACACTCAGTCTGGGAGGACAAACCCTCACACACTGGGTATTCCTTATTGGTGAAGTGCTTTCTTTCTTTTCATTTAAAAGGTTTTTGTTTTATTTTGTTTTGTTTCTTTACATTCCAGGTACAGTTCCCCTCCCTGCTTGCTCCTCCTTCCACTGACCCTGCAGCTTTCTTCCCCATCCATTCACTCCTCAGAGAGGATAAGGCCTTCCATGGGAAGTCAACAAAGTCTGTCATATCAAGTTGAAGCAGGACCAAACTCCTCTCCCCTGTATCAGGGCTGAGCAGGGTATTCCTCTATAGGGAATGGGCTCCAAAAAGCCAGTTTGTGTACTAGGGGTAAATCATGGTCCCATTGCCAGAGGCCCCACAACTGCCCAAAATACAAATGCCCCACTTTTATCCCAAGCACTGAAAAATAAAAGCTGTTTTCATGGCATGTATTAATTTTTTTCCATTTTATTTTATGTGCATGAATATTTTGCCTGCATGTATGTCTGTACCACATGTGTGCAGTCTTCACAAAATCTAAAAGGGGTGTTGGGTCAATTGGAACTGGAGGGGCAAACAGTTGTGAGCCACCATGTATATGCTAGGAATTGAACCCAGGTCCTCTAGAAGAGAAGCCAGAGTTTTTAATGATGGAGCCATCTTTCCAGCCCCAGGTGAAACAAGAGTATGGTTTTCACTTTTGCTTAAAGTGTCATCTTTACCATAAATAGATAGGTAAGACACTTCTCAAAAGAAAATATTAGTTAAATGGCAAAATAATGACAGACACGCCATCACATGAAAGGAGAGAAAGGCTAGTTGGTAAACTTGTCTTTTTTTAAAGAAATATTTCTTATTAGTATTTTGATAATTTCATGCACTGTTTTAGGAAATCATGCAATCCTTCCGTAACACACAAAAAGGCTTCATGGGCAGGCTTCTTTGATTATAAAATAGAGTATAAATTTCATTTGATCTCAAGGGCATTCATTGATAAATTTCCGAGCACTGTTGACATCCTTTAATCCTTGGTGCATTTTGAGATGCAAGGTAGTTGTCACAAGCCTTTACCTATGAGCAATGCTCTGTGTGTTTTAAATCAAATACTCTCTTGGTAGCTTTACTCCAGAATTCCTACTTAATCTCATAAGACTACATATTTAACTAAGACATCAATTGTTAAGATTATCTTTCCATGCACATCTTTATTGTAGTGACTCACCCAAAGTGTCTCTTTGTGGATTTCATTATTGAAAGCAATCTGGCAAATCTCATAAGCTAAAACTTGTTAGAAACATCTGTACTTGATCTGCTTATAAAATCCCACACGGAATGCTTGTGCAGATGCTCCAGTCTTCCTCAGTCTTTCTATGAGTAGTCCAGTGGTGTTTGCTGACCAAAGGATACGTTTGTTTGTTGCCATGTTCTCTTCTGTACATTCTCTTTGCCACCTTTTCTTTGTCAAGGAAGATAAAGTTATTCCAAGCTGGGTTACATTTTGTTCAGTTACTAGTATGTTTTTAATTTGTGAAGCACTGGATAGAGATTTCAAACACCACAAGAAACAAAATCCTTCATGTTCACTCCTTGGTTTTGATTTTTTTTTCAATAACAGTCTTGTTAAACACGATGGTTCTGTGCAGTTATTCTCAACAGAATGTGGTCCTACAGAATATTTTCCTTGTATTCTAAGGGAAATGAATGCATGGGGAAAAGACAGTACATTAAATCCAGTGGATGGCGTTTTAAGTCATTGGGACTTAATATCCTGGAATTCCAATTAAGGACATGTTTGTGGAAAAAAAAAAAGTCACTCTTAAACCCTTTGCATTACAGGTGTTGTATTCTTTCTTCACTTACCTAGTCAATATAATTAGCCTATACATTCATTGTAGTCCTCTGCCATTCCCTTTACCCACTGTAAGAAGACTAAGATTCTTTTATGTATTTGTGATAAAAATAAATATAAATACAGATTTCAATATATCATAAGTTAACTTCTTATTTTTATCCCAGTGAAGTACCCATTCTGCCTCCTGGGTATGGACACCTTGCTGTGGTGATGATCATCACAACATAGCATGGGTCTTTATTTAAGACTGTCAAGGAAGTAGAACTTTTTCACTGATAACTGAGGAACCATGGAGGGAGGGTGATCAAGAAGCCTAATTTATAACATGATTTCAAATGGGTTCAGTGCACATGGGATTGGCAGCAGTAGGTTGCTTTCTTTGTTATACAGGATTTTTGTAGCATAGCCTAACTCATTCTGAGGGGCATGCCCCAGGTTCCTGTAAGTCCTTCATCCTAACTTGTAGCAAGTATTAACAAAGACCTGAACCAAACTCAACCTATAGTCTGTAGTTGAGTCCAACAGAGTTATTGCTGACCTTCAGAATTATGAATGATATTTAATGTCAAATAAAACTTTAGAATGTGACTGTGTAAATTTTTCATCAGCTTTGAGTACTATAGTGTTCTCTTATCCTAAGTCCTTAACAGTTAAGAACATAAACAGTTGGAGGTGCTCAAACATTCTGTGAACAATTCTGCCTCAATTACCCCATCGTGACTTTGTTCTCCAAATATGTTAGAATGAGACAATCCTTATATTCTATGAACCAGTCCTCAAATAATATACCATCCTTTTTCATTTATAACTTTGGGGTGAAAAAATGGATACATGTGAAGTTGGTCAGAGAACAAAGCTACAAAACATGTTATGGAAATAAAGAGATTCATATAGGAATCCAGATTTCCATGCATATGAAACAGGAAATCAGCCTTAGGAAGCCTGCAGCTTCATCATGGAAGAAGCAGGCATAACTGGGGATGAAAAGGCAAGAACTCTTGAGGATGTCTGCGAAGCCTAGTGTCTAACACGAAAGATTCAAACAAGGTTTGCTAAGCGCTCATGTTTGATAACACTATTACAGACACCTTCTCAGAAACTCTAACCTCATTTTCACTGCTGCCTTCCCACCCACCTTCTTCTCTTTGGTCTTGAGAGTTTCTTATGAAAATCTGGAGGCTCTCAGGGAAGTGCTAGGAAATAAGGATCTCTATCTTTGGGAGAACTCTTGGTGGTACAAGCAGACAGCAGATGGTTCTGCAAAGATCCTGGCTGCAATGCATGCTCACTCAACCAATACCAACCCAAGGCTGTGTAGATCTAGTCTTTTTGGTTCATTAAGGCTCCTAGGTATACTTAGATGTTGTGTCACAGGGGATGGCCAGATCCCCATCATGCTCACAACTATCCATGAACTTTCCTCCTCTACATGTGATACTATGATAGGTCTCACATCTGTCTCCTTAATTTGGTTTCAGGTTCCCTGGGGGATGGGGTGTTCTCTTTTATCTATCTTTGCTTCTTCAAAGAGTAGAGTTTTTGTGTAATTTAGTATACCATCTGTGCATAGAAAGAATTGAATGTTTTTTTTTTTTAAATTACCTTGTTTTGATTTGTAAAGAAGAAGAGTATATTGGGAAGGTCTTTCTCAAATTACACTAAAAACATAAATGTGATCCCCCTCCTCCCTGGCATTTAGGTCATGCATATTTTGCTTCAGGGATTCTTGCCATCTTCATCAAAGCTGTTTCCTTGAGAGACATGGGTCTGGTTTGTCTCCTAAACTCCAGGCAGGGCTTCACTCCAACCAGATGGAACATCATCTTTCACCACTTATTTATTTAAATTGAAAAATTTCACTCTTGCTCTTGGATTTGCTTGAGGATATGAAGAAAAGAGATAGTGGTCCGGTGTTGTTGCAGCAGTTGAATCTCCAGTCCACACAGCTTCCCTGCGATCTGGTTGAATATTTGCATTTAAGAGAAGCCCTCTTGGGCTGGTAGCTAGAATTTACTTTTACTCTCAATCCACCCAATCATTCTCTCCCAGCTTCTAAAAATACACTCTTATTTTTGCACTCCCTTCAACTTGAAGCGGACATAGAACGCAGACATCGCACACTATTTACACTCCCAGAAAGCGGTCAGCAGAGGCACTGGGGAGACTGCTTCATCTTGAGAGGCAAACAGACTGTATATACACCAAGCTAAATGAAATGCTTTACATGGACTTTGGCTCTGATTGCCCCTATGTGTGGTAGCAGCTACCAGGACAAGGCTATGAGCCTCCACTGTCACTATAGACTTTTGTCATCTGGGACACCTGCTCAAGTTTTCCTGCTCCACTGTCTCTGTGCCCAGTCAACACACCAAATCATTGTTAGCCTGGGTGTCTAGATCAGCCCTGTTTGCTGATTCCACTATTGTGCATAACTGTTCACTTCAGCTTTCTTTCTTGGTCTCTTGTCTCTGCTAGCCTAATATGTGGCATTTAGCAAGAGTTATGTGGCATTGTGGACAGTGATGTCTCCACAAAAGCTGGGTGTTTGCTTCAAGTATGTGTCAGAGAGTCACTGGCAGCTTTGAGTGGGAAGGGTACATTTTATTATGCTTGGATATAAGAGCAATTACTGGAGCAGGATAGTCCCAGCAAAGTCAGACATTTCAACGCCCCTCCAGGTGTATGACTCAGGGGCAAGAAAATCCTGTAGCTGTGAGCATATTTATGCATCAAAGAGTGTAGACTAGAATGATTCTAGTACCAGTATTCATAGCCTCTCTGCTTTAGTTTAGATCTTAACTATCCCCTAAAGCCTATAGCTTGAAGGACTGGCACGTCTGTTCTATGGTGCTATTATGAACAATGGGACTTTTTATGAGGCAGCGCCCCTTGAAAGGAAACTGGGTCATTGGAGTCATGCCTTAAAGGGCACATTGGGACCCTCAATCCCTCCTCTTTCTCTCCATTTCCTGGCTGCTCTGAGGGCTTTCTTGTGCATGGTCTTCCCATTGCTTTGCTACAGACCCAACAACAACAGAGCTAATGGACATGAGGAAGCCTCCCAACCTGTGAGATGTAGCCAAAAGCTTTTCCTTGGGTGTTTTGGTACAGTAATAGAAAGCTGACTAATACATATCCCTTCTGGAAGAAGTATAACTATTCATCAACAGTAGAATTGATCAATGATCTGAACTGTTATTAGTAATTTGTAATTTGTGTAATAAAACACAAAAGCAAAATTAATGTGTTTTATTACTACCACAAAAATGATGAACAAAACGCCCCTACATGTCACAGCAGGAAAGACCCTAAAAAACGTTAACACTGAACATGGCAACCAGGCATATAAGCTTCACCCATGTATTTTTGTGCTTAAGTTCATCATGAATTGTTGGAGAGAAGAAGCAGTGTGAGTTGCTTGAGAGGTCGGGTGGGAGTGGGTAGAGCATGAGCAGCTCAGAGGAGTGTTCTTTAGTCCTGAAGGCAGCTACTTTTGCTTGTCTGTTTTATGTAAATCCTTTCTTACTTGTGTACAATGAATCGTTTGAAAATGTTACACTCTACTAACAAAACAGTGTAAACAACAAAAATACAAAGCCCATGGCAGTCCAGCTTACTTTCCTGCTTTTTTCTTTTTCACATTTGGCTCCTAACTAACAAAGAGGAGTTGTTGACACGTACTCCAGTTGCTCTTGATGCCTGGCAGGATCTTCCTATGAGTAAATTCCTCAATCTAAACTCTATACAGTCCTTTTCTTTCGATGTACACCAAACCTCTCCCAGTCCCCAATTAGATTCTTTGCAGACCCTTTGTTCTAACTGCTAACTCTAATTGCTGTCTCCTGCAGACCTCAAGAGGCCTGCTCCCAGCAGCTCCTGGTTCCTACTGGACCTTTAACCAAAAGCATCTCCTCTCTTTCTTTGGGATCTGAACTCTCTATATTGCTCAATACTTTCAGGTGATGGCACTGAACATTCCTATCACACTGTTAAATTTGAAGTGGCAGACAAATACAACTTGTAATGCATCTATCAAGCAGACCTTTTATTAAGGTCCCCTACGATCCAGAGAAACTTCATCCAGCATCCCCTTGGCAGTAGTCTTCAGATTTGCCCTTAAACCTTTGAAGAATGGGTTGCACATTTTGTTTTTCCTTTTGGTTTAAGAATCATATTCCGTCATTTCTTGACATAGAACCATGAAATAAGACACTTATTTAGTTCAGTTGTTTTTAGAACTTAAAAAAAAAGTTCTTCCCAAACTCTGCTGTCTAAATTAAAAGAAAAAGAACACTTACGAGAGATTAGTTGTTGGGCAATGGGGACAGGAAACTTCTGAGGTCTTCTCAGCGTTCCCCAGTCCTCTTGGTGAAGATGAGGTTCTGAGAAGCTCATGCTTGGAAACTGGGTGTTTTGTGCAATCTTTTCATCTTCTGGTGATGATTTGGGCTCATTCCGGCTGTACTGTTGGAGACTGCCGAGTGTTTCCCCGCCAGACAAGAGCTCTTTCCTCTCTGGCCTGGGAGCCATTCTGGTGCCCATTTCTTCTCAGTATTTGCAAAACATACCTCTTCTCTATTTTCTTGTGAGATTTCCCTGCCTGTTATATACACATATTGTAAGGATTCCTGGCACGCCACGTGGTGAACCCAACATGGCATTGGGTGAAATAAGAATTCCTGGCATGTAGCAGCCATGTGGTGAAGCCAACACCGGCAGTACACGCCTTGTTTGGAGAGCGCGACCCTAGGCATGGCTAAGTAAATCCGCGCCCACACTTTCTCTTAAAATTAAAAGGAGACACCATGTTGCAATCTGTCTCTTCTTTTCTCTTCTGCTTCTCTGCTCCTGTACTCACTTAGCAACTGTCCTGAATAAATTCTCGTGTGGCCCTGGTAGTGTGTGTGTTTCTCTTCTCACATGCAAAAACCAACACATATAATCAGGTATATGTTTCCAATCTAAAGACTTGAATTCCAGTTTCTCCTTAGGCATATAACCTGCTTTAGGTATAAAACTTGTCAGGGAGCATTGCTGGGAAAATTAGCCTGAATTCTGGGGCCTTCTCCAAGAAAACTGAGGGTTAGCTTCAAAGATCAAGAAACCTGTTATGGGTTCAGAACAGATAAAGTATATAAGGACCATATGATCTTAGACACTAGGAGAATACTATAGTTGCCTATATTCTGAATTAATTGCACTAAACCATAATTGAATTTGGGGACTATGCATACATCACTGGACATGCAAGCCTATTCAAATGGTGATATATATGTGATCTGGAGCTAGCAAAGCAGGTCTGTAATACCAGTGACTTGGGAGGCTGAGATAGAAAAATGAAAGTTCAAGGCTTTCCTGAACTACAAAGTGAGTTCAAGTCCAGCCATGGAATATTTAATGAACCCTCATCTCAGATAAAAATGAAAAAAGAGTTGATGTAATTCAGTGGTGGAGTACTTACCTAATGTGTGAAGCCCTTGTTCAATCATTAATACCAGAAAAGTGTGTGTGTGTGTGTGTGTGTGTGTGTGTGTGTGTGTGTGTGTATGTAAGGCCTCACCAGCCCAAATCTCCAGGAATACACCTGGAGTCAAACAAGATCAGGCAAGCTTCTATAGTATCAACAAGAACACACAGGGAATCAAGTGTCTCAGAAAGAGACACAGGCATGACCTCTTATAGTATGTGAGCTTTTTGAACTTGACTGCTTTAGAGCCACCATAGAAACACACCTCTGAATGGATGAATAAAGATAATTTCAGAAAGGCTTAACTGAGGCGAGAAGATCCACCTTAGATATGATGGCACTATCTCATTGGCTGGGATACTCCTAGTTGAGTAAGAATGGTCTTTAGGGGGTCTTTTGACAGGTACAACACTCACACATATATCTTTTCTTGCACACACACATAATAATAATAATTTTTGGAAAAAAAATAAGAAAAAAGGAGAAAATGAGCTGAGCACCAACATTACTCTCTCTGCTTCCCAGTGTTTTCACGGATGTGTCTTCTGTGCTATAACAGATAAATCCTTTCTTCCTTCATTCCAAGATGTTTTTGTGGATTATTTAGCCCAGCAATAAGGGAAGTGACTCATATACAGGCCTTGAGGATGTTGAGGCTAGCTCTGGGTTGAGTGTTAACAGGAAGTAGGAACAGTTCTGACGTTGAAGGTATCTGGGCAGTTGTTACCTAGGCAACATGAAGATTTAAAATGGGACTTGTCACTGATAAAGGAACAAAAGATGCTTATTGGTTAATTTTGTGGTCCCTGGATGTCCTTATCTCTAATTAGCTTCATGCATAATTATAGAAGGCTCTTGTATTTCACCCTTGTAGCCTACTTTGTGTATTATTTATAGTTTGTGAAACTTGCTCATACTCAACTGGAAGCATTACAATTTGTTTGCTGTTCAGTGTCAACTAGAGTGGTCATTAAAAATGTATTAGTTTTGAGAATTTCATACAAGGTGTTTTGATTATATTTATCCCCTCAGCTCTTTTCAGATCTACTCTCTTTCCATACTCATCCAATTTTGTGTTTCTTCTGCCCCTTTTTAGCCCATCAAGGACAATTTGTGCTGCCCAAATATTTTTGATGTGTGATGTTCCACTGGAGCATTGTCAACTTACCAGGGCCACACTCCTACACTAAGCAGACTCTCACTCACCCAAAAGCTAACAATTACCAATAGCTTCCTGACTGAGGGTGGGACTTCTTGCCTAACTACCTTCTCCATGATCCAGTTTGGTCTGTCTTTGAGCTCACACAGGTCTTGTGGATGTCATCACAAATGCTTTGAGTTCATATGTGCAACTACTACATCCAGAAGCCACCATCTCATGTAGTCATCAACTGCCTCAGGCTGTTACACCCTTTCATCTCTCTCTTCCACAATGATCCTGGAGCCTGGAGTTAGTGTGGTACAGGGTCCATTTAGGGTTGAGTTTTCTGCAGTCTCTTGTTCTCTGTACCTTGGCTAGTTATGGGCTACTATAAAATCAATCACCATGTACCTTAAACAGAAGTTTCTCTGCCGGGGTTGAGAAATGCATTAATCTATAGGCCATCAGAAACCAGTCTAACACTATGTCCATTCAGCAGCATAACAACGGTGGGTGGGATTTCTTCTGGACGCCTATGATCTGTCTAGACACAGGTACTCAGCCTGATAATAGTGCCAGGTATGGATTTTACCTTTTGGATTAGGCCTTAAATCCAATCAGAAAGTGATTGAATTCTCTCAGTGGTATTCACTATTGTACCAGTGGGCGTGTCTTGCCAGGCCAGTTGTTAATATAACTCATAGAGTTCACAGTCGGGTATAACTAATGATTAATTTTCTCTACAGTAGCATGACTAGCACCTTTCAGCATTGTGAAAGCTGAAAGAGAGGAAGCTTCCAGGTTGAATACCAGCTTTGTACTTAAATGTTCTTTGACTCAGGCATGTGGTGTCTTCAGCAATAATGACTTACTATCAAGTTCTGGAAGGTAGCCAAAAGCATTGGCAATGACAGGAATTATCTGAGGGGCTGCAGGCTCTCTGGCCAACGATTCCAGAAGTAACTCTCTCCCAGAACTAGGCTTTTTATTTGAATTTTTTAATATCTTGTAGGGTCTTTATTATTTCATTATATGGTAAGAAATGACCATTTTTTAACTCCCACCCATATTTTGCTGTATTTATGTTCATATTTATTCACATATATAATGCAAGTAGAGTATTATTAAATGATAGAATGCTCATGCCAATGTATGATCTCGTGTATTTAGTACATATAATCAGGAGGGGCGGCTCCACATGGAGACTAGTATTAGGGGCTTTGGAGCAAAAGCCCAGATCTCTAATTCTTTAAGCAAATTGTATAAGTTACTTTCCAGTTGCTGTGATAAAAATGTCCCCAACAAAGTAAACTTGAAGTGGTTGGTCACATTGCATCCACAGTTAGGAAACAAGGAGTAACGAATGTTTATGCTCAGCCTCCTTCCTCCTTTTTATTCAGTCCAGGACTCTGCCTGTGGGATGATGCTAGCCACAGTTAAGGTAGATCCTTCTACCTCATCTAACCTAATCTACATAATCACTCACTGGTTTGTCCATAGGTTCTTCTCCTAGGTGAGTCTAGATCCCATTACATTGACAGTCTTTACCACCACAAATGTTAAATGGTGATGCCTTGAAGGAAGAGGTGAGATCCCGCCACCACATGCTGGTAGAAAGGAGTTAAGCCCAGGTCTCAGTATGTGGGGGTAGGGGTAGGGAGAAGAAATCTCTAGAAGCATTTTAGTCAAAGAATTAGATAGAAATCTGTCCCTTTGATTTGCATATAAGATGAAGGAAGGTTACAGTTGGTGAGGACATAGAACTTAGCAACCATGAAGACCAAAAAGGAAAGGGGTAAGGTGTATATTTATAGACAGAAGCAATGGCGTTACCTGAGAACCTGTGGGATACATAAATTACCGGACTTCCTCTGAGACCTAGGGAATCTAAAACTGAAGATGGTACCAGTACAAGAGCTTCAGGTGATTTGGGTGCTTTTTAAGGTTCTGCTGTGTGTGTGCAGGGCTTCTCTGGGCTGGGAGTAGGCCCTGTAAAGGTATGTACACACTGTCTTCATATCACTTTAGAGCATAGCTAGCAGCCAGGTCTATTTATTCTCTGTTTTTGTCCTGAGGAAGAAAAACTATGGTGTGTAGCCAAGAAGAGGCTTCAGGACATACCAGAGGACTTATGGGTGGATCTCCCACTGTACCTGTTTCTGTGAGGGTCAAAACTAAAGAAAAAAGGGTCATTATGATTTTGCATCAATTTGATACAGATCTAGACATTCCTGGGAAGAAGTACTCTCAGTTGGGGAATAGCCTCAACCAAATTGTTCTGTGAGGATATCTGAGGGGTATTTTATTGATTGCTGATTGATGACTGGTCGCTTCTACAGAATGCTTGAATTTCTGTTTTCTCTTGCCTTAAATATCTTCCCTGCTCAGCTGTTTCACTTCTGGGTTCAACTCTACATCATAATTCTAAAGTTAGGATTAAAGGGGTGAACTATTACTGTTTGGTTGTTAGACCTTGAACTCACAAAAATCAAGAATGATCTGTGTCTCCTGGGTGATAAAATGAAAGGTGTGTGTCACCACTCTCTGACCTTGATAGCTTGACTGTGTGTGATTCTGTTCTCTGATATTGCAGGCTGATTTTATTAAATATGTGATATATCACCACATATCCCCTTTTGTGTCAAAAATATAAGAGGCTATAATTAATATAAGAAAAAGCCATATACAATAGCTATAATAATTATATACAACTATATGCACTTAGTGCACTTTCTATTTAACTTGTATTACTAACTGAAAACTATCTTTTGATGTTTCTTAAACTTATATACTTTAAACTCTAAGTGAGTTTTTTCTAAACCTGTCACTAGAAAACTATAACTATCTTATCTTCAACTCTATCAGAAAACCAAGAAGGAAATAATGCTAAATAAGTAAATAGAACGTGCAAACAAGCAACTTCCAAAAAATGTGAAAAATGAGACAGCTGGCGAACTGGACAGTCACCCAAGGTGCCTCTGCATCATTGAAATATCCATATCTGATAGACCTCTGTGAAGACGGATTTTTTTTTTTTGACATATGAGAAAAAAGATTTCTGATTTAATTTTTTCTTCTTCTTTGGGATTCTAATTTTTTTAATTAATTTATTTTTTCTTTCCTTTTTATCTAAAAAAGGCCATTTCTCCCCATGTATTCTCCTACTCACCCATCCTTTCCTGTTCCCAATCCCTCCCAGTCTGCCTTCAGCCCCCCCCATTTCCCATCCCCTCCCCGGAATGGTCTCCAAGGTACCAGCTCATTTACAGGAACACAGTCTGATCCCACCCCTCAAGCTCTATATACTGCCCATCCTAATTGACAGTTGCCTACCATTGGAGGGCTTAGCTCTTTGCCCTATGGTTCCCCAGGAACTGTCCTTGATTCAGTGTGCTTTCCAGAGCTCCAGGCTATCATCTCTGTGGGACTCTTCCTCATACTCTCTATCTCCTTGTTCATACAAACTCTTCTCCCCTACTATCCAGCTGTAAGGAAAGCTTATCTCATTGCTCATCCATGGATCTCTGCCTCCACCTCCATTCATTGTTGGGTATAGGTTCTGTGATGACACTTAGAGTGGTTATTCATTTGATTATAAGGGATTTCCTATTTAGGCACTTCATTACTGGTTGGGGATCTATTCAGGGACATCCTGTGGGTTCTTGGGTGTTTCCCTAGCACCCAGTCTAGCCCCAAAGAAGTTTCCAGCCCCAAAGAAGAATATTCTTAAAGACCTTTCTAGCTTATACTGCCAAGGTTTTGACAGTTCTTTTTCTGTGTGTCCTGCTTGTCCTTTGATAATCTTACTATCATTAGTTGAGGCAAGGACACTTTCTTGCCCATTAGCTAACTTTTGCTACACAGAAAGTCAACTCCATATGAAGTTTCTTCAGTGTCCATCATCTTCTCTGATGTAGATTGGTGCTGCCAGAAACAGATGTTTCATTGTCATAAAAATAATAAAAACCTATGATATCAAAAATATCTTAAATGCCATATTATGTAGATTTCTGAAGTGTTTGAAGGAAACCTGTCCATCTAAACTATATCTCTGTTTGACCATGTAAACATATCTAATATGACTATGTTTGACTGTAATGTCTAACTACTAACTTGCATTTCTTTATATACTAATTAGTAATAATAATTTTCAAGGACTAACAATTTATATTGCATTGTTAAATAAACTGTATAGGTACAATCCCTTGAACAAGCATAAAATACATGTGCAGTAACAAAATTAATTTCAACATTATATTAACATACACAATTTGTATACAATATACAAGAAATTCAATCCAATGTAAAATATTTAAAACTAACAATTGCTTTTTAAAAGTAGATGCAATAATCTACCCTTATATACTATCATATCTGTATCCTCTTTTTTCTTTCTTTTTTTTTTAGACAAGAATGCTGAATCTAATCTTCTTCATTCAGTTTTTTCCTAACCATAACCAATAACAATTTGTAATCAATTACCCTAAACAATGACAATGTTGGGTCATCTATAACTCACTGAAAGACCAAAAACCACCCACCCCATCTCTTGAGAATGTGGGTGTTGTGTTTTTAAATTTACTTTCTGCTGTCTGGTAACAATGGCATCTTTAGGGGAAAAATATTGTTAATTGTCAAGTTCTGAAATAAATAGCTATATCTGTTGTATTAGGTTTCTGGCCTGGACTTTTGAGCCTAGCCCTGAGATTTGGACCCACTCATAGCCCCACTGCCATTTAGCACCACATAATTACACAAAGGCATATAGTAATTTTATGCTGATCAGCCTAGGGCCCAGGCATGTAACTTGCTGACTCCTTCCTCTTAACTCAACCCATGATTCTTGTTCAGCCATGGGGCTTGGTACCTTTCTCAGAGTAACATACTTGTCCCCTGCATCTACTAGCTTCTCCTGGTTTCTTTCTGGCTTCTCTGTGGCATCTCTGCTCTGCTCTTTCTGTTCCCAGAGTTTTCGCAGTCTGGTAGCTCCACCCACACTTCCTGTCTGCCTTCAGCCAATCAGCGTTTTTATTAAAGTAGTAGGTGGGAAAATTAATTACAATGTAACAACATAATCCCACTACACATATTATTTGTTGTCCAGTTTCTGCATAATAGGAAAGTACATAGCTTGTCTAAAGTCCTGGCTGGAGTAATGTAGTCTATGAAGATGGTTCATCTCAGCTAGCCCCCTCAAAATTGTCCTGAGCAGTTTGTAGTCCAAATCTGATCTTTGGTTGGTATTTGTCTACCTATTAGCTTTGTCATAGTTATGTAAAATCATTGTTGTGAGACTTCATCTACCTTTTGGATACTTCAAAGGTCAAAATTAGGCATTGTCATGGTTCACTACAGAAAACTGGTGAGAATAAAACTCAACACGATGTACAGATAACAAGATAAAGTTTTTTTTTTTCTGGAATCAATTAGTACTTTATATGAACATGAATGTCATGAAAAAATGTTTTAAATATATAATCTTATAAATTTTGATATAAACATTTATATAGCATAGGATTAGTAGCAATAGAATAATTCTTTATTTTATTCTTCTGTCTCATATCAGGTGGCTCTTCTGATATGATACAGAGATTTTGTATTTTCCTTTAATAAGCATACTTGGGTTTACAGAAAGAGAGAGCAACATTACAACTTCACAGCTAACTTTCATTTATAACTGAAGTGCGACTTCAACTTTGCTTACAAATAAAGAGCTATAGATGTTAAGCAGTGAGATTTTTACTCTGCAGAGTATATTGGTACCAATAGGTCTGATATTCCTTTGCTTGTAAATTTTTTCTAGATTACCTTTTTTTCTGATTTAGACATCTGGATATCCAAGGTTTTTTGACTTACTGAAGATGGGTATTTATAGTTTTCTGTAAAGACAAAAACAAAACCCTGCCTCAACCCTTAAGTTTTTCTTTTTAATACTTGTTATGTGGATGGATGGGCCATCATTTCTCTATATCATGAAGTTTCTCTGGTTTAAATTGAATCTTGATTAATTTTGGTGCTATCCATAGCTTTTGTTTACCTGTGGAAACATAAGTGAAATCGCTGCTCCAATGTAGCACATAGTCTGGTTTCTATTCTGAGTTCAGCACATCTTTGATGTAGACAGGCTGATTTAGCTTAGCTGATTTTTTTCTATAGCCCAATACCTTCAGCAGCTGTTATTTCTTTCTCATTAACATTGAGAGCATTCAAAGTTAATAGAGCACTATGTAGTTTATTTCTGGGGGTCTTGGTTACTCCTTTCTGTTTATTTATCATATCCTTTAGATTTCTATTTGATCTCTCTATGACTGCTTACCCTGTAGGATTGTATGGTATACCTGTAATATGTTTTATATTATAGTAAGCAAAAATTATTTCATTTTACTAGAGACATATGTGAAAGCATTGTCAGTCTTAATTTGTACAGGTATTCCCATGATAAATATAACTTCTACCAAATGTGTGATTATAGAATCAGCCTTTTCCAAACTGAAAGCAGTTGCCCATTGAAATCCTGAAAATGTATTTATTGTATGAGGTACATATCTTAACTTTCCAAATTCTGTAAAATAAAACATCTGTAAAATTTTATTTCTATGTATATCTTTAGGATTACTTTCTTGTGATAATGAAGTTTGGTTATAGAAGGAACAGATAGGACATCTTTTTACAATTTCTTTGGCTTGTTGCCAAGTGATGGAGAAATATTTTTTTAAACCATTGCTATTGACTTGATGTTTTATAAAGTTCTGAGGCCTCTAGTACATTTTCTATTAATAATTCATCAATTTCATCATTGCCTTGTGCTATAGGGCCTGGCAGACCTGTATGAGGTCAGATGTGTGTTATATAAAAGGGATGATACTTATTCCTGATTATTTCTTGTAATGAAATAAATAAAAAAGTTAGTTCAGATTCATCATTAATGAAATCAGCAGTTTCAATGTGTAAAACAACTCTTTCTGCATACTGAGAGTCAGTGACTATGTTAAGAGGTTCTGTATAATCCATTAATACCATCACAGTAGCATATAATTCTGACTTTTGAGCAGAATTATAAGGGCTTTGAGACACTTTGCTTACATCTTCTGATTTGTAACCTGCCTTTACTGATTTGTTTGCAACAGTATAAAATGTAGGAACTCCAGAAATTGGTGTATCCAGTACCACATGAGGTACTAACTCATGGATCCAGTTAGTTCCCTGTATAAATTCAGTTATTTTGCTTTGAGGATATCTGTTGTTAATCTCTTCCCCACCCCCCAAATTACTGCAAGCTTTTTGCCAAGGTTCACTTTCTGCCCATAATTGGTCAATTTCTTTATTAATTAAAGTACAGCAACTTTTGCTGGGCCCATTCCTGTCAATTGATAGTCTTAATTTTCCTTTAAATATCAAATTGGAAATTATTTTGACATATGTCTTTAATTTCATACTCAGTTTATGTTGTAGATATCTATCCCAATATAATGTGTTTTCTTTGCATTAAAATTCCTGTAGGAGAATGCTTAAAGGGTAGAATAACTAGAATTCAACTAAGGTCTGGATCCACATGTGCATCCTGTAATTTTTTTTTTCTCCAAAGCCAATTCTCTCTCAGCTTAAGGTGACAATTCTCTTTGACTATTTGAGTTCTTGTTACCATTTACAATTTTGAACTGATTATCCAGTTCTGAACTGATTATCCAGTTCATGATTTTTTTTTTTTTTATTATTCCACATAGTGGTCCATAGATTGGAAATGTCTCCTATCAATCTTTGGAAATCATCAAGAGTCTGTAATTTATGTTTCCTAATTTGCACCTTTTGGGGTCTAATTTTTTAAAGACCTATTTTGTATCCCAAATAATCAATGGACTCTTCTCTTTATATTTTTCAGGAGCAATTTGTAATGCCCAAGCAGGCAAGTTTTAAAAATTTCTTTAAACATTCTTTCTAATCTATCTGTATTTGAGTCAGCCAACAAGATATCATCTACCTAGTAGTAAATGATAGATTGTGGGAATTGTCTATGTATCACTTCTAATGGCTTTTGTACAAAATATTGGCACAGAGTGGGACTATTCAGCATTCCCTGAGGGAGGACCCTCCATTGATATCTCTTTACAGACCAAGAATTATTATAAGTAGACATTGTAAAAGCATTTCGTTTTATTGTTCTGTTCTTGTAGAGGTATTATAAAGAAACAGTTTTAAAGTCAATAAGTACAATAGGCCATTCTTTGGGTAACAGAGAAGGCAAAGAATTCCAGATTGTAGTGAGCCCATTGGTTTGATCACCATGTTAACCACTCTTAGATGTGTTACCATTCTCCATTTTCGAGATTTCTTTTTGATAACAAATACAGGAGAATTACAAGGGATGGTTGATTCTTCAATATGCTGAGCATTTAACAGCTTCTGTACCAGTTGTTCTAAGGTCTGCTATTTTTCTTTTGTGAAAGGCCATTTCTGACCCCATATAGGCTTTTCTGCTAACTATTTTAAAGATAGCACTGTGAGTGACTTTGAAAGATCAGCAACTTTGGCCTTATATTTTTACAACCTGAATGGTTGGTGACTATTTCTCATACCTTTTAATATTTTCCTCACAGACGTAAGTTAGTTTATGGTTCATTTTGAAATTTGAGGAATGATAATCTGAGTATTCCATTCTTACAATAAATCTCCTCCCCATAAATTCATAGCAATGTTACCCACATATGGCTATAATTTTCTTCTCTGTCCTTTTGGCCCTTTATATTCAAGCTATCTTGCACTCTGTTTTACCTGGGATAATGTCCCAATTCCCCAAAACTGAATATTTACCTCCTGAAGGGGCCAATTTAGATGTCAAGATTCTGGTAAAATTATTGATATATACACTCCTGTGTTCACCAAACCTTTAATGTCAACATCATTTATTCATATTTTAACTTTGGCCTTTGTTTATTTATGGAAGTCTATCAAAATAATTGCTTTATGGCTTTTCCTGAACTTTTGTGTTCTCTTCTCTTTAGCTTTCTTATTGTCAATGTGGTTTTTTTTTTAAAATAAAGTCTAACTTTTTATTGATATATCCCATTGTTCAAACTCTCTTCTACCTCCCTTCCCCCTCCTGGTCACTCTCTCTTCTCCTCATCTCTCCAAAAAGGGCAGGATGTCCCAAGGTGACTTAGTTCAGCATCTACTCCAGGCAAGTCCAATTTCCTCTTCTCAATACCAAGACTGGGTCTGGTGTTCCTCTGAAGGGAATGGACTCCAAAGTGCTGGTCCAAGGTGCTTCAGATCACAAGCTGTTCAGTGGTTGTGGTTTGCAGCTTGAGTGTGCTTTGCTTTTTGTTTAAAGTATTCACTAATGAGTGAATACATCTCCTGCTTATCTTTCTGGGTTTGTGATACCTCACTCAGGAGGATATTCTCCAAATCCATCCATTTGCCTGCAAATTTTAGAATATCATTTTTTCTTACTGCCGAGTAGTACTCCATTGTGTAGATGTACCACAGTTTGTTAATCCATTCTTCAGTTGAGGGACATCTAGGTTGTTTCCAGGTTCTTGCTATTACAAATAATGCTGCTATGAGCATAGTTGAGCTAATGCTTTTAGGGTGTGAATATGCATCTTTAGGGTACATGCCCAATAGTGGTATTGCTGGATCCTTGGGGAAATTGATTCCCAGTTTTCTGCGAAACGACCATATTGCATCCCAGAGTGGCTGAATAAGCTTACACTCCCACCAACAATGGAGGAGTGTTTCCCTTTCTCTGCATCCTCTACAGCATAGGCTGTCATCTGTGTTTTAATCTTAGCCATTCTGACAAGTATAAGGTGGTATCTCAAAGATGTTTTGATTTGCATTTCTCTGCTAGCTAAAGATGTTGAGCACTTTTTCAAGTGACTTTCAGTCATTTGTAATTCTTCTGCTGAGAATTCACTTTTTAGTTCTGAATCCCATTTTTAATTGGGTTATTAAGGGCTTTGAGTGCTAGTTTCTTGAGTTCTCTATATATTTTAGAGATCAGTCCTCTGTCACTTGTAGATTTGGTGAAAATCTTTTCCCATTGTGTAGGCTGTTGTTTTGTCTTATTGACTGTGTCCTTGGCTTTACAGAAGCTTCTCAGTTTCATGAGATCCTACTTATTGGTTATTGTTTTTAGTGTCTGTGCTACTGGTATTATATTTAGAAAGTGCCAATGCATTGGAGGATATTTCCTAATTTCTTTTCTATGAAGTTCAGTGTGGCTGGGTTTATGCTGAGGTCTTTGATCCACTTGGATTTGAGTTTTGTACAGGGTGATAGGTTTGGATCTATTTACAGTTTTCTACACACTACCATCCAGTTATGCCAACAATTTGTTAAAGATATCTTTTTTTCTCTGAGTATTTTGGCTATCTTTGTCAAAGATCAGGTGTTCATAGGTTTTTGGGTTAATGTTGAGGTCTTCAATCCAAATCCATTGATCCACAAGTCTGTTTTTATGCCAATACCAGGCTGTTTTTATTACTGTAGCTTTATAGTATAACTTGAAGTCTGGAACAGTGATGCTTCCTCAGGTTCTTTTGTTGAGAAAATTGTTTTGCCAATCCTAGCTCTCCTGTTATTCCAAATGAACTTGAGTATTTTTCTTTCAAGGTCTGAAAAATACTGTGTTGGGATTTTGATGGGCAGTGCATTGAATCTGTAGATTGCTTTTGGTAGAATTGCCATTTTTACTATGTTGATCCTACCTATCCAGGAACATGGGAGATCTTTCCGTTTTCTGATATCCTCTTCAATTTCTTTCCTCAGTGTTTTAAAGTTTTTGTCAAATAGATCTGTTACTTCTTTGGTTATAGTTACTCCAAGGTATTTAATGCTATTTACAACAATTATAAAAGGTGATGTTTTCCTTATTTCTTTTTCAGCCCTTTTATCTTTAGTGTATAGGTAGGGCTATTGATTTTTTTGAGTTAATCTTGTATCTTGCTATATTGCCGAAGGTGGTTTCAGCTGTGCAGTGTGGCATTTTAGAATAGGCTTCAATTTCTTTTATAGCCCTGGAAAAGTGTTTCCTCTATAATGTCAGGATAAGACTAAACTGGATTTTATACAAAAGCCTTCTTACGGTGTTTTCTGAAGACAAAACGTTACCTTGTCTGTCCCTTGTTGTGCTGCACTCATTAGTCCAATGCCTTCCTTTGTCTTACTTTCTGTACACTCCAGAAGGGAGGAGAATTCTCTTGAGATTATCCCTAACAAAAGAAAAAAGGCTGGAGAGGTGGCTGTGTCCTCTGATATTCCAGACTAACTTTATTAAATATACAATATATCACCACAGATCCATGTCACTGAAAGTGCTACATTCCCTGGGTGTGGGTTATATAAGAAAGGTAGCTGAGCAAGTTAAGGGGAAAAAGCAAGTTATCTATCTTCCTCAAGGTCTCTACTTCAGTTCCTGCCTCCCTGATCCTGCTTTGAGTGCCTTCTTTACCCTATGTGATGGACTCTAACCTAGAAGGCAAGGAAGACCTTTTCTCCACCAAGTTGTTTCAGTTGGTATTTAACCACAGAAACATAAAACTATCTAAGACAGTTAGAGACAAATCTTCAAACCAGAAGGTTTTGCTAGGTATAACAGAACACTAAGAGCATCATCTGATTATACATAGAGACCAGAGGGACTTAGAAGTACGCCTGAATAGTATAGAAAAGGAGGGCTGAGATGAGAGAGAGGAACAATGCAGAATATTTTGAAAATGGGCTTATTTTCTTTGGAGTGCTTCACAGAAGCTGCTAAGCCCTGATTGGCAGGTAGCCCAGCATTGGAATATAGTTAGTCTTAATGTTGTAGTAGACTACTTTATGGTCATCTGCTGGGTATGGTTATTTGAATTAGGATAATTCTCATAGGCTCATTATTTGAATGCTTGGTTTCTAATTGATAGGCCTGTTTGGAAAGGATTAGGAGGTATAGCCTTTTGGAGGAAGTGTGGCCTTGATGGTGTATTACTTGGCTTGTCACTGAGGGTGCTTTCAAAAGCTGACACCATTCCTAATTAGCATGGTCTCTCTTTTCTCCTCCCTCCCTCTCCCTCTTTCTTCCTCATGGTTGTTGTCATTACATGTAAGCTCTTAGCTATGTAATGTCATGTCCATCTGACTGCTGCCACATTTTCCTACATGACAGTCTTAGAATTGTAAGCAATCCCTCAATAAACACTTCTAGAATTTGCCTTGGCCATAGTGTCTCTTTACAACAGTATGAAAGTAAATCATACACTGGATACAACTGTTTTGTAGTTTGAATGAGGATGACTCCCATAGGTTCATATGTTTGAATGTTTTTCCCAGTTAGTGGAATTGTTTGGGAAGGATTAGGTGCTGTTACTGGAGGTGGAGCTTGGGGTTTCAAAAGCCAGTAGTGTATCTTTCTCTCTGCCTGCTGCCTGTAGATCAAGATGTAACACTCTTAGTTAATGCTCTATTGCCATGTCTGTCTTCCTCCTGCCATGACGATCATGGACTAACCCTCTGAAACTATAAGCAAGCCCCCAATTATATATTTTCTTTTCTAGGAGTTTCTTTGGTCATGGTGTCTCTTCACAGCAATAAATTAGTATGTAAGAAAAGCTAGATTTCTTAAAAGTCAGAGCAGGTCTTCTCAGTGGAGTAGTAGGTTAGAGGGCAGTGTCTGAAACCCTCTGTTATTATCTGTTATGACCTAACCATTTTTCTTATGGCTTCCTACCTCTGTTTTACATATGTATAACAAGAATGTATTTGCTTCTATGGTCAATTTCAAAAGTTCTTTTTTCAACTGGATCCCAGGTTCTGAGGAAGCCGTGAGGATATCATGCCTTCAGGCTTATAGCAGAGTAGAAGTTCTACTTTTAGTGCAAATTAAGTCCAGTGAGATCTCTGTTTTGCAAGTGAACTAACTCTAAGAAAATTAATAAATCCACACAAAAGCTATAACTTTTTGTGGCCATGGAACACAGTCTCCCCCAGCTCCCAGTTACTGGAAGACATTTTGCCAAGCTTTGATGTCCCACCCACTTCTATGCAATAGGCCAAACAGTCCTTTATTCACAGATTATAGAAAAACATTCCCACATCAATCGTCATTTATATTGGCACCAACTAAATAAAAACAAAAACTTAAATGTATTCAGTGACTATATACAAAAAATTGCAAATCATCATAGACAATTAGAAAATCTAATATTGATAATTGAGAAATACTGTATCTATACATTATAAAATTTATTATCTAGAAGTTCATTTTTTTCTCAATGCTGAAACTGTGTTGAATCTGCATTGGTCTACAGAGGTAATGTAATCACAATGAAAATCTCAGAATGCTATTTTTGTAGATATTGACAAACTGATCCTGAATTTTTCATGTAAAGCCACAAACATATCAACAAACTGGCATCCAGAAGCAAAACCAACACAATAATTACAAAGAAGATGGAGGACTAACACTACCTGACTATAAAGCTACAACTATCAGGAAAAAAAGATGTTGGTTAAAGAGTAGACATAGATCAAAGGGGTAAAACCAGAGGCCCAGAAAGAATCTATGAAAGCAATGGAAATGCAGCAAAGACACTCTATTTGGTAAATGGTGCAGGAACAATCAGAGGCTTGCATATTTAAAATAAGAGTAAATAAGCACAGACGACACACAAAAAAGGAGGCAGAGACAAGAACAGAGAGAGACAGAGAGACACACAGAGAGAAGTTACTATACATGCAAACCCTAAATATTTCCCAAATTAACTCAAAATGAATCAGAGTTCTAAATGTAAAGCATGAAACTAAAATTTCCAAGAAAAATGAGAACCAAAAATTTAATTTTTTGTTTTGCAATAAAACAACAAACCATGTTAACATATTAAAGAAAACACCAATAAATTGTACTTTATTGAAATAAAAAAATTATTGCACAAAGACATTGATAATAGAATATAATGACAGGGAATAAAACCTTTGCAATGCAAATATCTGACTAAAAACTTGTTTCTAACCTTTGAAAGGACTCTTAAAGCTTTTCCATTCAAATGAAAAAAAAAATCACTTAAAATGAACAAAAGACCTGAACAAATACCTCACCAAAGAGGATAATAGATGACAAATAAGCCCATGAAAAGAAGCTCAATAATGTGTATTATTACAGAACTTAAAGTAAAAATACCAATGGTGTGTCATGGTATATCTATTAGAATGGTTAAAATCCCTAACCACACAATGCTGAATGCTAGTGAGATGTGGAACAACATGAACTATCACTGTTGGTAGGATTGCAGAGTGATACATCTGCTTTAAGAGAGTGTGTCCACTTATTAAAAGCTATAGGTTGTCTTTCATATGATCCAGCAATTATAATCATTGAAATATACATGAGTGTATTAAAAAGTGACCACACAAAACTTGCTCCTGAACACTTATACCAACTTTACCTTTAATGGCCAACATTTGGAAACACTTGGGCTACCTTCAGAGGTTTCAAGGATTAAAAAAAAGTAATGGTGCATCCCTACAAAGAGTAAAAAGTCTCATTCATTCAAAAAGAATCTGCAAGTGGGTAGTAGTATTCCACCCATTTAATCCTAGTACTTGGGAGGCAGAAGCAGGCAGATCTCTATGAGTTTGAGGTCAGCCTGGTCTACAAATTGAGTTGTAGATAGCCAGGTAAATAACCTGGAAAGCTGTAAATTCACACTAGTAAGTGAAAGAAAATGGTTTTAAAGACCATACTATGATTGCAACTACACATCATTCCAAAAAGAACAGAGCTATGAGGACCCATAGTCACCAAGGGATCAGGAAGAGGGTATAGACTGAATAGGTCAAACACAGTAAAAGTAGTGTAAGTATTATGGTGGTGAAACAATATACCTGACATTGACATCATGTATTGGTTTATAAAGATAGACTTTTACAGCACAAACCAAGAACTTTAATATAATCTTTCTTATCCTTTCCACTTTTTGTAGTATTTTTTCTTCTTCTTCTTCTCCTCCTCCTCTTCCTCCTCCTCCTCCTCTTTTATATAGAATCTTACTATATTGCCTTGGCTGACCTGGCCCTTGCTATGTAGACCACACTGGCCTTGAACTCATAGAGATACTTGCCTCTGCCTCTAGAATCCTGGGATTAAAGGTGTGTGCCATCATGCACAGCTCTCCCCAGCCTTTTAAAGTTGAGTACTAACACCTCTCTGGAATCCCTTGGTGAACTACAGGTTGGTTATGTAAAAGCCTATTCTCTATATTGTTTGTAATATGGCTTCTCTGCCATTGTTCTTCCTTCTGAGAGCACCATGTGCTATTTATCATAAACTTACCAGGCCTACCAGTGTGTTGCCAATCCTGTCTGTTTCTTAGTCCAGTAATCCAAAATGGAGTAGCAAGCCCAGCTTGTTGGGACTTTTCATATCAAGGGTAGTCAGAGGATCATCACTGGATCACACGTAGCTGTAATTTAAAGCCTGAGAATCACCAGAGTTATGGCTTTCATTATTCAACAGCTTCAGTGAGCAATGTTATTGGTGTTAGCATAGAACATCTGGGAGCTCTTTGTGGGTGAGGTCTTTTCTACCCTATTGCATATGTAAACAATGATGGAAAGCTGGTACTGTATCCAAGATGAGAGCTGTATCTTCTGGCGATTGATCTGCTGGATTTTGCGGCTCATTTCCTGCAGTCCAGGTAAGTTTAAGGCATGGAATGATGAGTTTTGATTTTCTGCAGCTCAGAGTTAGTGACAGTGAGAAAACCTTGGGAAGTGACACGTATAGTGAGGGTACTCTGCTATTAGGAGATCAAGAAGTCAGATTAAGAGAAGAAAAAGAAAGAGAGAGAACCAAGTTTTAAAACTGAGACATGTATAACCTTGTTAGACTCTTGTCTATACTTTAAATAAACCTTAAGGAAGTTGTTTTGTGTTTCTTTTTTTAGGGGACTCTACATCATACAGGTAGAGCATCTGAAGGTAGAAGACCTTGATGTTGCACATAGTCACTATCCTCTGCCATCCTTGTGGATATGTAGAAAACAGTTGGCAGTTATAAGAAAGGCAAGCATCTCCACAAGGGGATACAGGTTACAAAGGTTCACCAAACAAAAATAGCGCTTCTTATTTGATTGAGGCAAGAACCAAATTGTGGAGAGAAGAAAACATTTGAGGAAGTCTTTGTGTTTGTTGAGCATTTATGAATCAAGGTCTTTGAGGGAATAAGACACTTACTTAGCCAAAGGGTGCTGCTAGCTTTGACACTGTCTGGCTTTTTGCTATGGTCTAAATGTGTCTTTCAGAAAACATGTGCTAGGCTTTATTTCTCTAGAGCAACAGTGTTGGTAGATGAGGCCTTATGGAAAATGATTAGGTCATGAGAGCTTGGATCTGATGCCTTATAGAAAAAGCTTTTGTAGACTGGCTCGTTCTAATCTCTTGACCACATTAGGATTCAAAGTTCAACACTCTCTTGCCCTGGTTTCCTCTGTGAGGATTCAGCAAGAAGCACTTCATCAGATGTCAGCAACTTAATATTGAAAATCAAAGATTCCAGAACCATCAGGAAATAAAGTTCTGCTCTCACAAATTACTTAGCCTGTGGTAGTTTGTTATAGCCACACACATGAACAGAGGCACTGCTGAAGTTCAGTCTATTTCTATAATTGAAAGCCTCTAGGCTGGGGCCCTACAAGGTCTTCACTAAGCACAGGCTGCCTCAGGGTACACGGAAGGGCTCTGGAAACACTGAGGGTGCAGCTTTAGAACTGCAGAGTGGATGTGGTGAGAAGTGGAGGAGAGGCACATGAAGGCAACCCTCTGCTGTGGCTTCTGAACACACATTTTCCACACCTTCCATAAACTGTTCCTTCAGTCAGTGAGTACTCCATGCTTTTCCTAAAGTTTCTCTTACGTGTTTCCTTAAGTTAATTAAAGTTGGTTTTCTTTCCATTTTAGAGTTAACTAGTTTGCTGTATTTTTGGCGGGGGGGGGGCAACCCTACCCAAAGTAGCATATTTGGAGTTAAGGTTTCAACATTAGAATTTTGATGAGACACAAATATTTCATCTAAAGCCCTGGCTTGTAGCAATGAAACTAAAAATGTGAATGATATAAATCTTTTACATATAATAAAAAGTATTCACTCATTTCTCTGAATTAATAGTTCTTAACTAAACTATTTTTAAGAAATTAGAAGGTTTACAATCTTAAGGCAATTTTGTAGTTTATTTTCCATCTCTCTGCAGCATCAATCACTCTAAGAAGAATGTTGAGGAAGTGTGGAAGATAGAAACCAGGGCAGGGAAAGCCCTGAGAGTAGTGTAGGACCCTGAGATTAGACAGCCAAGGTATTATAGCAGTCTTTGGCTTGAGTGTCAGAAAGAATATCAATTTCCAGAAACTGCAAGGAGAGGGTCTACACACTGACATACTCTAAGAAAAGGCATGGGCTTCCTTAGAAAGACATTGTCAGCCTGGGAAGGGGATTTTGCTATTTCCATGCAAGCTCTTGCTGAGTTTCTATGTTGGTCAACTGAAAGGACACAGACAGAACAGATGAACGTGGTGAGACATGCCTATAATCCCAGTACTCAGGATTCCCAGGCAGGGGATAGCAAGTTTGAAGGGATTCTGTGATACATCCTAAGTTTGAAGTCAGTTTGAACTGTATAGTGACCCTATCTCACTGTTCAGCATTTGTCTGTATGTAAGCCAGAGGACAAAGGAGTCAGTAGATTTGATTGAAAGAGGTCAACCTTCTAGAATAAGATCTGGAGGAGATGTGGCAATTGACCGTATTCACCCAAATATTGTATATTCAATAATAACATCTAAGTTTATACACCTGGAAACTTGGGCCTCTAGGAAGCAATTAGTTCAGGACAATGGAGCTCTTGAAAATGTAGCTATGAGTCCTAAAAGCACTCACTTGACCTTTATCTTGTCATGAGAAGACAACCCAGTATGGTAACATGTATGAACTGGGAAAGGGTTCTCCTGGTACAAAATATGCCAGCAATTTGATCTTAGGCTTCTTGATTTGAAAACTACAAAAAAGAAATTCCTGTTGTTTAATCTACCAATCCTGAAACATGGCTGTGTCAGCCCCAAGGACTAAGACAAGGCCAGTAGAGAGAGAATCAAGAGAAGCAAGCAGAAGGTGCTTGAGAAAGGCACTCTTTTGTCTCTTAACACACATTCTCATCTGTCATCTGGGTGAAGTGTTCAAAGAATATACCGAGTCCCATTGCCAATTACATTATATGAGGTGACATTCATTTGGCTGTATGCCCAGTTGAAATTCTAAATGTTAGCCACTTACTGGTATCTGTTTTCAATTCAGCAGGACCATAATGCATTTCTGAAGAAATCATTCCTCCTTTGGTGCTTCTAAACCCAGAAAGACTATGAATGTGGTGCTAATAAGCAAAAGTTTTTCAAGTGGATTATGAAGAGTAACAGTGAGATGAGAGTTTTTTTTTTTTTCATTCTGGCTGTGACATTTAGGCATTGTTTTAAATTAGATCATGGAGAACATCACCACAATTTCATCTCATGTAGGCTCCTAGCCAGTGCTAGACATTAGCATCATTTCAATATGCATCAAGCCAACATCTAGGTGATGGGACATGTTGAGAAGCCAGAGGGTCTTGTGTGCATGGCCAGTGGCTCCTCTGCAATAAAGCTTGAATTCTAAGCACAAATAACACTGTGTAGGAAATGATGGTGTAGACAAAAGATTTTCTAAGTCTAAGAACAGTAGCTCTGGAAGATACATTTCCAGGCAAGAAGGTAGATTCTTGAGTGCCATAAGTATGGGTTCCCATGAGTACAGAGCACTGTTCCCATCATTGTGGGACAGTCTAATGTGATCAAGTTGCTACCAAGTAGCTTCCATATCTATCACTAGTTAAAGCCAAGTAGAAGCCATGGGGTAAAGAAGTTGTATTGCTCCTCTCCATACATGACAGCCATTTGGAGAAGGGAAGAGAATTGAACATTGGTTTATGATTTCACAAATGAAGGGCTCCTGCTCTCAGACCCCTGTGCTACTACTTAACCCTGAGATATTTCTACAGCTCGAGACTCTTCTGGCTGTTTCTGCTGTCAAAACTGAGAGTTCATGAGAAGCTTTTCATCTTGGCGAAAATACAGAGTATCTTTTGTCTTTTCTGAGTGTGTTTACCTTTAATAAGTGTTTCTGTATGTAGAATTTCTTTTTTGATTTTTTGAAAGATGGGAAATAACAAACTTATGTACCAACTGCTGGAATAAAGTGGGAATTGTTGGAGAGCAGCCATCCTCTGAGGTGGGTGAAGGAGGAAAGACACTGATGTTTAAGCATCAAAGGAAAAAATAAAGCTTAAGAAAGTAGCAGAGTGCCAGAGAGAGTCTATTCAAGGAGGCCTGGAACCAAGTGGGCAGTGCTTACTTTCAAGTGGGGCATGTGTAGCAACTCCAAAGGAGATGACCAAGGCTCAAGTAAAGTCTTAGAAAAATAGGCATTACATTTTCAGTGCCAGAAAATTGAAAGAGGAGGACATTGTCATTGATTGTTTTTGCTCTTTGGAAGGGCCTGCCACCCAGCTCCCAAATAAATCACACACAGATGCTTATTCTCAATTATAAATGCCCGGCCTTAGTTTGTCTTGTTTCTTGCCAGCTTCTCTTAACTTTAAATTGTCCCATCTACCTTTTGCCTCTGGGATTTTAACTTTCTCCTACTTTTGCAAATCGTATTTTTACTCTTACTCTGCAGCTGGCTGAGTAGCTGGGTGAGTGGTCCCTCGTGTCCGTCTGTTTCTCTTGCTCCTTCTTCTTTTTCTCCCAAGTTTCTCCTGTTATTTATTTTCTCTGCCTGAAAGCCCTGCCTATCCTTTCTTCTGCCTCCATATTGGCTGCTCAGCTCTTTATTAGACCAATCAGGCATTTTAGACAGGCAAAGTAACACAGCTTCACAGAGTTAAACAAATGCAGCATAGAAGAATGCAATACATCTTTGCATCATTAAACAAATGCTCCACAACACAAACAAATGTAACACATCTTACATTAATATTCTACAACAGAGCATGATGAAGAAAGAAGAGAGAGAGAGAGGAGTGATATAATGGAAAGAATCTGTGATAAGAGATTAAAAACCAAAGTGAGAAAACACAATGTTAGACTTATCACTGAGTATAACTGCATCGACACCTGAACTTCTCAGGGACACACATAACACACACACACACACACACACACACACACACACACACACTTCAAGTGATCTCAGGGAAATGATTTAATGGTACAACTCAAATTTTAGAAAAATATAAACAATCTAAAACTCAGATCAGCCTATGGAAAGAAATAATAAAGATTAGTATGGTAGAAGCTGATTAAACAAATAATAGCAATGGTTGTAATAGTAATAATAATACCAAAACATAGAATCAGGGAAACAAAAGATTTCTTCTTTGAAAAGATAAACAAGATTCACAAAGCCTTCCCCAAGCTAG
This sequence comes from Sigmodon hispidus, assembly GCA_004025045.1. NCBI lineage: Eukaryota > Metazoa > Chordata > Mammalia > Rodentia > Cricetidae > Sigmodon > Sigmodon hispidus. The sequence goes on from PVIH01004853.1 coordinate 76,997, forward strand.
ACAAAACCAAAAAGGAATGAGATTGAAGGTATAACAATAGCTACCAATGGAATATAGATTGTTATTAGGCAAAGGTCTGAAAAACTATATTCTAATAAATTATGAAATCTAGACTAAATAGATAAGTTTCTAGACACTTATGACCTATTGAAACAAAACCAAGAGAATATAAAAATTAAAACAAATCTCTGATGAGTAATGACATTGAAACAGTAATAAAATTTCTCCCAACTAAAAAATGTTCGGACACAGACAGACTCACAGTTGGATTTACCAGACCTTTAAAGAAGAACACTGATGTTCTTCAAACTATTTCACAAATCAGAAGGAGAGGGATTCCTACCAAGCTCATTTTATAGAGCTGGGATTACCCTGGAACCAATACTGAGTCAGGCCACATTAAAGAAAGAAAAATTTCAGGCCAATCTACCAGATGAATGTACATGAAAAAATTCTCAATAAAAGACTTGCAAATTGAATTCAGCAACACATTAAAAAGATCATTTACAATGACCAAATTGGCTTCAGTCTAGGGATGTAAGAATGGTTCCATGCATGCAAATCTGTAAATACAATACAGCGTATAAATAGCATCAAGAACAGAAATTACATGATCATTTCAACATAAGCAGAAAAGGCCTTTGACAAACTCTAACATCTGCTCATGGTTTAAAAAGAAAAGCCCAAAGTAATCTGAAATGGAAGAAGCATACATCAGCTTAGTAGAGCCTATATATGACAATCTTTCAGCCAATGTGATATTACATATGAGGAAGGGAGCACTTCCCCAGATCCAGAACAAGACTAGGTTGCCCTTTCTCCCCATCGTAGTTCTTGAATTCTTAGCTAGAGCACTAAGGCAAGAGAATGAAATGAGAAGGGTACAGATAACAAAAGTAGATGTGAAATTATCTTTACATGTGTAGTAAGCAGTTTCTGGCCCAGACTAGCCCCAATATCTGGACCTGCCTAAAGCTGCTTGTCTCTGCCTAGCCCTGAGGTCTAGACCTGCAGTCCCAAAGTCCCAAAGAAACACACAGAAGCTTATATTAATTACATGCCACTTGCCCTATGGCTCATGCATATTGCTACCAAGCTCTTGCATCTTAACTCAACCCATTATCTGTCTTGCCATGTGGCCTAAGGCTTACCTGTGTTTCTTTTACATATTGATTATTGGGCAACTGGGTCATTTCTCTGTCTGACTCTACCCTCCCTTTATCTATGCTTTGATTGTAAGCCTACTTCTAAGATGCCTTGCCATAGGCCAAAACACTCCTTTATTAACCAATGATATTTACAGCATACAGAAAGACATCCCACATCAATGTGTAGACTCTGAGAACTTCCAGCAAAGCAGCAGGACACAAAAATCAATGCATAAAATCGGCATCTTTCTTATATACCAATAACAAACCTGCCAAGAAAGAAATAATGAAAGCAATTCCATTTTCAACAGTCTCAAAACACATTGTTATGATAAACAATGTAAAACAATGCAGCCAAGTCTTGACTTCCAGATATAGACACAGGCAAAAGTATTCTGAAAAGGATTCGGATACCATGAAACAATTTCAAGACTTCTGCACAGCAAGGGAAGCAATTAAGTGAAGAGACCACTCACAAAATGAAGCTCATTCCTGGCCATTTATTTTACATATGATATTCAGCTTCTAGATTATCCAAAGAAATAAAAGAACTAGATAACAAAAAATCCAACCAATAAATGGGCAAGTGATATCAGTAGAAAGTTCTCAAAAGGGGAACTACAAATGGCCAATAAACATATAAAAAAATGTATAATGTTGTTAGTTATTAGAAAAATGCAAATTAAAACCACTTTATGATCTCTTTTATCACCACAATCAAGCTGGCAATCATTGTGTGTTGCTGGGGACAATATAAACGAATTCAGTTAGTGTGGCAACCAGTATGGGTGTTCTTCAAACCACTGGAACTGTCATGTGATCTACCTAAGGCCCTCCCGGGAGCTGTCTAAGCTAGAGTTCTGCAGGGATTTCTGCACAGACCTGCTTATTGTTGCACTATTTCCAATAACCAAGTTACTGATAAGGGCAAAGAAAAAATATATGGCATTAAAGTAAAAGCTGGGATATCTGATAATAGGACAGAAGAGAAAGAAATGAGTGTGGGAGTGAACATGGTTTAAGTACATGGCATAGCTTAATGAACATAACTTTATGTAACCCGCCACTATGTATAATGAATACACACACCAATTAAAACCAAAGCAAATAACAGCTACACTAAGTCTGACTCATTTTCTTGGCCATAAACGTAACCACTAAGACACTGAGTATTATTTAATTTGGGTTCTTATCTCTTAAAATTTCCATTTCAAGTATCGGGTCATAGAGAAACTTGAAGGAGACTGAATTGTAGACATTTTCAACTAATTCATATAAAATGATCAAGGAAGAAAGATCAGGCCTGTGGTCAGGAAACCTACTGTTCAAAATTAGACTCTCCCAGGTCTCAGAGGGTATTACTTAGGGCAATTTGTAAAATGGCAGGATCCAAATTTCTTCATATGCCATCTAGGGACAAGAGTGACTGACCCCAGGGCTTAGGAAGTTAAGTGTGGTTCCAAGTGAATGGGAACAGCCCTGTGGTCCCCATGTGCTCTCTTGTAATGGCTGTAACATGCCTGGTCACTTCACTGACCTAGAGTTAATATTTATGTTAATATTTATGTGTTTTGTTAAAGGGCTCCAAGGTCTAGGCCTCAAATAGTAAAAAGCAAGGTTTTAGATAAAGATGTGGCTTTTTAATCAGTGAAACCCACCACATCATTCTGTGAAGATGTGGTTCATTATTCTCGGAATGCTGCAATTAGTCTTAATGATCTGACAGGAACTTCTGAGCAATGGTTCCTAATAAAGCTACCAGGACTAAGGTCAAAAGCACCCACAGCTTGGGCTATTCATCTTGATCTCAAGCCTAACCATGTGTATCTAGTCTATATATGTGGTTCTTAAATGCATCTTAAGGGGACTTACGTAGCAATTTTCTATTATGAACATCCTTACTTGTAACTGAGAACTAGGCTTTCCTCATCTCACCAGAAAATAGTCCAAGGAGGAGATGAGACGTAAGGTAAGGAGCTGATATCACTCAATATACATAGATGGGCCAATGGCTTATAATAATGTGAACTGAATGAGAGATCATTATGCTCCACTCATGTGATTAAATCAGTTACCCAGAGGATTTATTTGGTGTTCCAGCTGAATAATTGTGTCAGTAAACTCAGCTTTTACATGAACTTTTCTCTGATCAACACAATTCATAAAGAGTTCTCTATTCTGAATTATTCTAATACTCGCTCACTGTAGCTCCATAATTGCTCATGTACCTGCTACAGCTACACCTTGACTTTTTTCTTAATGATTCAGGAATAGCAGAGAGTGACATGAGAAGGCCAATTACTATTTTCTTAGACATCCTTTCTGCTAAGACTTAAGCATGCAACTGATCTTGACTTTTGGAATCAGTGATGGGACTGGGGAGTCATCTTTAGAAACTGTCTGCAGTTTTAAAAGATAGGTACCCAATACTTGTGTTTGTATAATATACATGAGGGGGCAGTGCCAGAAATCTAACCCTAACCAAAGGAATAAAGAACAGATAACCACAGAGAAGCCATAACAGTCCCTATTACAAAGTTTCAGTCATTGACTTTTTTTTTTTAATTTTGTAATTATGGAGCCATAAGGTTACAGTGGAAATGTGTGCATCACTTACTAACGTCATAGTTTTTGTGCAATGCATCACTCACATATTTGTGGTGATAAAAGTGAAAACAACTCTGTGCTACTACTTGTATAGAAGAAAGAAATTTCTGTACATGCAATTATTTATAGTATATTATACTTTATAGTAGTAAATAACTATTTTCCTCATTTAGGAATTTAGTATACTATATACTTTATTATTATTTTGGAATATATATCTACTTATTTAAAAAGCAAGGGGAAGAAGAGATAAGGCAAAGGGGAGAATAATATTAACTGGTGATGGGAGAGGCAGGGTGATACAAAGGAAGAGGGAGATGGGAGGGATATATGGCATTAAGATAAAATAATGTGGCTTCCCTATGGATTTTTCAAAAACAATACCCAAAAGTGCTATTCATGCTACCTGTGGAGAAAAGCAAACAATAGTCTTCTCTACCTATAAAGTCTATATACTAAAATAGACTATAGGTACTTCCAAAGCAGTTTCTTTTTTTCTTTCTTTTTTTCTTTTTTATTATGAATAAAGAAGCCACATTTTCTATCCGTGTATATCCTTATTCAAGGTCCCTTTCCCCTCCCACCTCCTCAGGTCACTCTCTCTTCTCCACATCTCTCCATCTCCTCCCCAGCATGGGCAGGAGGTTCCAAGGTCCCAATAGTGCTCAGTTCAGCCTCCACTCCTGGCAGATCCAGTTTTCTCCCCATAACATCGAGACTGAGTCAGGTGTTCCTCTATCTCCAAAGCACTTTCAATGATGTAATAGTGGTTCTTCTGCTTTAGGGGTATCCAACAGTTGACTAACTGGTTATAAAGCCTCTTTTGTGGGGAAATTCATGCCTGATACTGTAAACCTAGGCAATGACCCCTGACTGCTGAGGTCATGGAACCTAGAGGAGAAACCTCAACTGCCATGATGCTAAACCAAGATCATTTCTAATTCCATTCCAACAACTTATCCTTATACCCAGATAAATATAGCTCTAAACCTCCATCAATGAGGCTTCTTTATGCAGCAGATAGGGATTACTACAGTAATCTTCAATCAATCAAAGTGCAGAGAAGAAGAGATTGTGTGGGACCATTCAACCCCTGTTGATACATCTGCAACACAATTCCTATACCCAAGGCTCAGAAAACGGTGACAGGTCCTCAGAGATGTCACCTCCAGGTAACAGGAGAAGGGAATGGAAAGACTGTAAGAGGACGAGGATATCTTCTGGAGCATAGTGTCTTCTAGATATTACAGGAAATCTGCACCTAAGAGATAAAAGTTATTCAAACAATATATGCATAAGGACAAGCTCCCTGAGAAGCTATCTATCCAATCCCAAGTGGTCAGCTCTAAACACATGCACATAGGAGCAACATTTAATGGACTCTCTCTCTTTCTTTTCCTCTCTCTCTCTCTCATGTTTATATTTAAAAATTAATGGTTATGAACTTGGAAGAGAACTGGAGAATCTTGAGAGTGGAAAGAGAAAGATTGGAATGGTTTAAATAGAGTATGGATGTAGGAAATTCACAGAAAAAGCTAAAAATTTAAAAAAGAAAGCTTAAAAAGTTTATAGCATTCTACTTAAGTGTGAATTACTGTGATAACATTCCTGAAGAAAGGAACTCAAGAAATGAAGAGTGTATTTTGTCTCAATAGACTGAAGGTAACCTACTTTCCTTTTCATGACAAACTCCATGACAAAACACAACTTGGAGAGGAAAGGGTTCACTTCATCTTAAGCTTCCAGTTAACAGTTTGTCACTGAGAGGAGCTAAAGAAGGAGCTGGGGGCAGGAACCTGAGTGCAGGACCTAAAACAGAACCCATGGAGAAATACTGCTTACTGGCTTGCACTCCATGGCTTGCTCAGATTGCTTTTTTATACAACCCAGGGCCACTTGGCCAGAGATAGCATTTCTTCCAGTGGGCTGCCCCCTGCCAGTCAGATATATTTAAGAAAGTCACCCATAGGCATGCCTTCAGACTGATCTATCTGGTGGAGACATTTCTGTAATTGTGATTCCTTCTCCATGGGTGACCCTAGTCTGTGTCAGGTTGAAAGAAAATGGTTCCCACAGAGGGTAACACTCACCATGACAGGGAGGCATGGCAGCAGGAAGACCAGGCATCTGGTCACATTGCAGCAGCTGTCAGAAAACTGAGAGAAATGAATGCTGGCTCAACTCAGTTTTATTTAGTCAGGACTCCTGCCTATAGGATATTGGCCATTATTTGGAGTGGCTCTTCCCATTTCAATGAACTCAGTCTTTAAATTCCCCAGCATGCATCCCCATAGATGACTTTAGATCCTGTCAAATTTGCAGTCAATAGAGATCATCACAGTACCTGTAACCCTCTACTTAATAAACGCAGTATGTCACATTATATCAGCTATGACCTTAAGCATCTCATATTTACTATATTTCTTGATCACATCAAGTGTTCATGTTGTTCTAAACATATACCATCTATGTTTCTGTAAGTACAGTGTATGAATTTCATACAACAGTATAAACACCTAAAGAAACCTTTCTCACAATGTATTCATATTAATGTATCAATGTATCCTAATATTAATATATAATTGTAGTTTACTTGGTCAACTAATCAATTCTGGCAGTGTCTCCTCCAAACTTTTTGTTATTTGAGAATAATAATTTCAAAATATTGCTCCTCATCCTTGTTAAAAGAACACAATTCTGTTTACTGAGGAGACCCTGTGTCCTTGGTGAAGTTGAGTCCAGTTTCCATGCTAAGCAGAGGTGGGTAAGCTAAGCTGGACAATGGAATATAATGGAGGAATTTGAGAAGTAGATAAACACAGAGTCTCTGTCCCAGTCTTTCTCAGGAAGACAAATGCATAAGCTGTGTTGTTGAGGCAGGGGGTACCCTCAAAGCAACTATGGAGGGGACATCTTTGAGCTTCTGGACTGAATCCTGAACCACCTTAATTTAAAGTTTTAACAAGAGCCATTTAAAACTATTTGATTTAAACCATTTAAAACATCCCACAGGTTGGGATGTCCCCCCTAAAGAGATCTGTAAAGTGCTCAGGCCTTTTCTAAGGCTCTAGTAGGTGGTAGGGGTCAGGTAGGTTTTCACAGTGATGCTGATGCATAAACAGAGAATGAATATCATGTTTTTAGAGTGATAGGAAAATTCAATGAACTAAAATACCCAACCAAATGAGAGATCTATGCTCCTAATTGGGATAACCTGAAACAAACATCATGTTTTGGCCATGATGTGGTACAAAATAATAGAAACGTTCTAGATGGACATGGCAGTTGATGAAGACAGGAAAACAATGGCTTCAGTATAGCCAGGGAAAGCCTGAGCACCTCATGATTGGGTTCACACCATTCATGGCAAGAGAGGAAGACATCGGATATTCTGATATTTCTAAGAAAATAGACAAAGCCACTGTTGGAAAATAGACAGGAAAAGAGTAGAAAATAATTCCTGTGATTTGCTGGTGAAGCATACCAGTGACTTGTTTTTGTTTTTTGTTTTTTAATCACTATGCTCAAGAGATTGGTATGGCTTGGGGACAAAAACTGGCATGTGATTGTGTGTTTAATTGTTGCCAGCACCTCTCTAGCCAACTTGTCTGCACTTGTTAAGGACTGTCTTACATTTATCTGTTCTCCATGCATAGGCAACAAATTCGGTGTTTAAAAATGAATTGGGCAGATATTCATTGAGTCCATACTCTGCCCCAGGGATGTTGCTAAGTATTGGAGGATTAGCAATGAACACTGCTGAAAAGGCTGCTTACATGAATCAGGGCATCAGATAGCCCTTGGCAGGTCATTGAGACTCTACCCAAAGGGGCTTCTTGTTGATGTGTGTTAACCGCTAGAGGGCAGAATAGGAGGCACTTAGGAGCTCCTAGCCTACCTATCCACAGAGGCATCTTTCTGGAGGTGGATCCCAGGCTCTGGGGACCTGAGACCTAAGAGGGAGGCTAGGATGGGACTAGGATTCCTTGAGACTGTTTCTGAGTGCTGTCCTTGCTTTCTGTGTCCTTCTCAAAGCACCATAAACTGGGAAAAATCCCCCAGTCATGTGAATTATGATAGCAAGAGACCACTCTCAAATTACCCTGAGTCTGAGTTCTGGGAAATAACAAACTTCTAAGCTGTAATTTTTTTTTTAAGCAATGAGACACTTTCATAAAACCCTCAACATACTCACAGGTTCCCAGGAAAATGAAAAGGTGGCTTCTCATAGGTAGCTCCTTTTCCTTGCCCTTGATTTGCTTCAGAGTATTCATGAAATGGTAGATTTGCCCCAGTTGGTACAAAAAAGTGGTCCAAGTCTACAGCATTTCAGCTACATCAGCTTCTCCATCCTCAAGTTAGGGAACCGTAGTTGAATAACTAATTAAATGGCTCTGTGTGTTGGGAGATGGCCTCATGCCTTTATGCTACACTGAACTTTCTCTTTTATGTTTGTTAACCTTTGAGTATGGTCACTCCATACTAAACAGAAAGTCCCAAAACAGGAAATCATTTTCTCTTATGGGGCTTGAAGTGATTCCCATCTCTAGCAGAGAGCCCACATGTGCCATGAGATTATAGCAGGGAGAGATAGACAGGGCACAAACATAATGTAGAGGACTCAGCATGTGGATCAGGAGAGAGCAGCGCTCTAAGATATGAAAACTTCTCCAGTCATGTTTATATGGAGCCTTGCAAGCTATGTGCTATTCTTGCTTGCATGAATGACTGGCTGCATCATTCAGGAGTTATATCCTAAGCATTTTGGAAAGATACCAGAGGGATGAACATAATTTGATACTGCTTATCTCCCAGTATTAGTTGCCCAGTGACCAAGTCCTAAACATTCATGGTTTAGATCCTGGGAGAATGAGGTATCAGATGACTAAGAGTGGGGGACTGTCAAGTCAGGTTACCTGGTCCTTTATCTATACAGGGTGTAGGGTTGAGGGAGTGAGTGATTAAAACCTTGAGTTTATTTTTTGCAGTCAGAAATGTACTTTGCAGTTGGACATCTCTTTGTATTCTTAGGGGAAGTGAGAGACATGTGGAAAGTATAGATAGAAAGTTTTAGGACAGTTGCTGAAGAATTTTTTCTGAAAAGCCATTTCAAGAAGAAAGTGGTATTATATGTTCGGATAGGAACAAGAAAATGAAATCTTCTGCTGGCTAAGATAAAAATCAACCTATGGAGAACAAAGAAGAATTACATGTATTTGTGGCCTATCAGGATTGCAATTCTGGGTTAACAAAATTCAGGCCATCTTGAAAATGTGTTTTGGGTTTTGCAAAACAATATCTATGCTTATACCTCAAATTGTGTGGGGGGGCTGTTAATTACATCTATTGTTTGTCAAGAATGGGAATTACTACTGCAAAGGTCAAGCTGTCCTGTAGAGAAAGGGCTGGACATGCTTTCGGCAATGGGTAGTACAGGAGACAGGGTTGTGGGGTTCAGGGTGGGAGGTTTAGAGAGGTGTGTGTGGGCCTGACACTGTACAGATGCTGTGAGTTTTGTACTGACCTACCAAGACAGTAACAAAGCTAGAAGGCAGCTCTGTCCTGCTCAGATGGTGGCCAAGGGTCTGGGTTTTGAGTCCATGGCTTGAAAAACTTGGCTTTGCCAATAGCAGCAATGTCCAAATAACAAGAATGATTATGGCATAATTAGAAATCCTGAAGCTTTTTCCAAAGACTGAACCGTTTATACAGATGGCAGATTCAGTAAGAGCTGAAGGCAAAAATATGCAACAGTAGGTATTGGATCACTGTTTTAACTGTAAAACTTGGCAAAAAGCAAATAGCCAATAGCAGTAAAGCATGTGGGGGGAATTATGGCAAGTATAGACTTGAAAATGTTTATTTCGAACAGTTTTTACTGACGATGCAAAATGTTCATGATAAGGTGTTGAGGCAAACTTATACAAACAATATAATTCCATCCCTATTTTTAAAGCCTTTTTTGCAGATAAAAGAGATTGAAATGAAATGTACCAAATATATTTTGGGTGGTATGATTATGAATGATTCTAATTTTCTTCTTATCCTCACTATATTTTTCCAAAGCATTTTTTCTTCCATGATCAGAAGAAAAGTACAGTTTTGTTAGAGACTGGGAAACAGATACACAATGCCCTGTTCTAATTGAGATCTGAAGTGTTCTGCCCAAAATCCAAAATGGGTTCAATAGTGTGTCACTTCATCACAGACCCAAGCAATAGGACCAATTTAGCATGGACCAGCATCTCTAGATCTGTAAGCCAAAATGAAACTGTCCCTTTTACAAGTTGATTGTCTCAGATCTTTTGCCACAGTAACAGAAAGCTGAACACATCTCTAGCAATGACTTTGAATATATCTTAGAGTTAAAGATATAGTCCCCATCATAGTCCCTAGGGCAGTCTCCTGTAATCATCCTCCCCTATCCAGACTCATCTTGACACTGGAGTTGGGTTCCTCTTTGGTAGAGCCCAAGCCCTGGGCCTCTCTGATCCCTGCAATGTCCTGCCTTGGACATATGTGATATCTTACACTAGCTTTACAGGACTGGGTTGTAAATATTGTAAATTGGATATGATATTAGAGACCACAGGGAGAAAAGTGAAGAGACATAAAGCTAGTAAGTCATGATTTTCTGGCAGGGTGCAAGGGCATTTTTTTTCTTTACCTGGTCATCTATGGAGTAGTGGCAATAAAGATGATGCTCTCCTCATGATGTAGAGCTTTCAGTGGGATAACAGAAGCAGAGCATGTTGGGTGGCTTTAGATATGGATACAGTGATCTCTCTCAAGTTCTGCCACTCTGGAATCCTCCCCAGCCTCACTATGGGAACCATCGCTGTAAGTGTGAACTGAGGCAGTTTGGGGCATCTGACCCCTTCCCATGGTCTATTTTCCATCTACTTATTGCAAATGTCTTTACTATCTGGTATCATAAACCTCCTGAACTGGGACATTTATTAAAGTTTGTATTCTCTTCAATGCATTGCCCTTGGCAGGTACTAAATAAAACATGTTTAATGAACTTTAATTTTCCCTCTTAGATAACCTTTTTTTTTTTTTCTTTTTTAATCACAGCAATTCCTGAACTTCCATGTAAATGCTTCCTGTTTACACAAAAGCCAGGTCCTGGGGCTTGGCATCTGGAAAGTTAAACCAGGAGGCTTTGGAGGCAGAGGCTGAGGATTTCTGAGTCGGGGAGGGAGGGTGAAAGGATGCCGTTCTTCGCTGGGACCACTCACTGTTGGGCAAATGTCACTTGTCATCAATGTTGAGAAGAAGACGAAAGTTTATCCCTCACTCTGAGTCACTGACGGAAATATAGTTTTGTATTTGCATAGCTCCGGGCACCCAAGGAATGTTGAAATATTTATTTACCATAAACTTCAGCCACACCTCCAGGCCACTTGGTTGCCTTCACCTCAGTTTGTTAGCAGACATGGAAGGAGGCAAGAGAGGCCAATTTTAAGTTATTCATAATTCTGGGGTTCAAGGGCACCTTCAGAATAAGAGTACTACATTCAGAGAGAAACAGGTCATGTGGTCGGGGAGCTAAACCCTAGCCTACCTAATGCTGCACAGTGAAGCAAACTAAATTCATTCAGGTGGTGCCCATGAATTCTGAACCAGCCCAGAATTTCAGGTTTGTCTAACTGTGAGCCACATGATGGGGTAGCATTAAGCAACTTGTCACCAATCATTGTCCTCCTTCCTGGGGATATGTCAGAGGCTTGTGACCTTGATCTCCTTCTGGAGCAAGGTGAGAATTTGTGTTTTTATGTAAATCAATCCTTGACGTTTTTCTAGCATAAATGCTAATTGGTAATAACCAGTTGATAAGCCTGCTGATTTAGAAGCCTCTGGAGAAAGCTCCCTGTTTAATCTGCAAATAGAGCATTGTACATTTGATGGTGGGGTTGCTTGTCATCTCATAATGCTATTGGACCATGTGTCTCGCTAGAGCATGACTCACAGGATGAGTTTGCCTGCCACCGGATGTCACAAATAATGCTGCTATTCAAATGAGGAGGGATCCTAGTGAAGCAGAACTCAGAAGTGATTTTTCTAATTGAAAGTCTTATTTATGTGTCCTCTAGAATATTCTAAGGCCCCTCCAGGTGATTGTACAATGCTCTCTGTTTAGCTGGTGAGGCAGAGGCAACAAAAGCCCCATTATGTGTAATACCCCTGAAGTCAAATTACAATATTTACCTCTACGTGTGAACATGACATGCATAATTATCTCTGCTTAGAACAGAAAATAGGGAAAAAAAGGTTCAATGAGCAGCCATGTGTGTGCTGAATAATGTTGTTCCAACAGAAGCAAAGATGTAGGGAGCACTGCAGAGGAGGAGCATGGGGAGGAGGCAGGAAGCAAGAGGGAGTCTATGGGCATGGGAGCAAGATGAGATAGATGCATGGGCTGGAACAAAAGGGTCTCTCTTGTCCCACCAATGGCAATGCGATGTTGTTCAGCAGTCACACACTTTCCCCCTCTCAACCATCCAGTGTCCTCACCATTCCTCAATCAAAATCAGTATAAAGAGTCAGCCAGCCAGCCAGGCAAGCCCAATGCAGCTTAGGTCCTACTGTAGATTTGGAGCTAATTCTCTCTCAGATTCTCTGTGACCAGCACAGGTTCCTTGGACTAGGTAGGCCACTGTAGCAAAGAAAAAGTGGTCCAAATACTCATGTCTGAGTGAACTGCCCCTCAGCCAGCTCTGGCCTCCCATTCTGAGACTACTCCTTAAAGGATCGAAAGTGTGCAAAACCTCAAGGTCTTTCCATGTTTTTCCTCGCTGGTCATACAGAGAAAGAGATCTAAGGTAAAGGAGCAAACACTCAATGACTAGGTTTTCAGAATAGACTCTGTCTTGGTCTCCTGCAAAGCTACAAGCAGAAAATGAAAGAGTGACGGCCTGAATCAAGGCCCCAGCAATCAGATCTCCATCCCAAAGCAACAGTAGCATTTATCCCTGAAAAAGGAAGCCAAGTGCTCACAGATTTTACTACTGTGTAATTGACTAATGGGCAATGCTGGTTTAAGTATTGATTTTTTATTAACTATCACCTCAAGACACTGCCATCCAGATAGCTTTGCTCTTACTGTATCCATCACCCTATCCCTAAAAGGAAAACTCCAGGGACAGAAGATAGAACATTCTAACACAACTTAGAAATAAGCTCAGCTTTCTCAGCTTGGAGGCTGCTTGCCTCAAGTGCTGAAAAGGATACCCTCTGGGGACATAGTCTCTTGAAGGCAAGCCAAGGCTCCATTCCCAGCTAATGCTTGCTGTACCTCAGCTCCTAATAACTTTCAGGTGATACCTTGGACACCAGGAGGCTGTGGTTTGTTTGCAGGCCTGGCTTCTTCTGTTAGGCATTCGCAGCATGGCCCAGCCTCTTAGGTGTTATAGAAAGCAACTTCCCATGACCCAGTTGTTGAACATGAGCTTCTCTGCTGGAGTAGACATGGACCAATCAGTAGGAACCAGCTGGTTAATACTCAGGACTTGAAGGTGGTTGTTACACACTGCCATCATCAAAAATTAAATTATGATAAGTTGGATATGAATACATCGCATGAAACACAAAGAAAGAGAATGTTAACTTGTGATTTCCTTATTTTCCTGTTGCATTTAATTGTGAGGTCACTAGTGTCTCTTGCATGTAAATGCATATCATTATGGATGCTCCACCATACCTCTTCCTAACTGTGACAAGCCTTGTACAGCTTGACCATGTCAACCCTAGGAGTATTCATAACACAGAATGGTAATTATGACATGCATTGATGCTCAGGCTTCTTAGGAACTCAACATTCAGAAGAACAACTGTGATTTTACACATATCCACCCAATACACAGCAAGAAATTCATGTACCCATGTTTTGGTTGTCATCTTCTGGGGATGCTTACTGGCATGCCTGGGTAAAGTCTTGAGTGGGCTAATGAATAGTTCACAGTGAACACAGTTGCCCGGACAACAAGGAATTATCCATCCCCAAATGTCATTAAGGCCATTTTTAAGAAACCCTGCTCCAAGGAGACAACACAGGTTAGCCTTCTGTTGCTGAGACCATGAGCATAAAACAAAATTCAACCATGAGCTTAAAGGGAAACAGAACAAAGATAGATGGTGCTGTCTGAAGGATGGAACCAGGAGAGCCAGAGGAGGGGTCTTCTTCACCATGGAACTTTTTAAGGAGTTCAGTGTGTTTGCATCACCCCTGAAGAAATGTTGGCATCAACTGAATTATCAGCTCCCATGATTCTCACAGCCTCCCCCCACCAAAGCCAAAAGATCAAGGAAAGCAGTCAAGAAGGTCAGAGGCTAGAACATCCAGAAGAGGTTGGTATCTCCTAGTACACTCTAAACTCACTAAGCCAGTGATTCTTGCAGAAGGATCCTGCTTCCCATCATCTGTTCTTAGACATGCACAAATGCAATCTAAGCTGGCAATGCTGACATCACTGCCTGTGTTTCCTAGCCTATGAAGCTTCTTTGGTGGTGAGCACTGCAGTAAGAGAGCTCTGGGAAGAACATGGGCTCCTTTTCCAGTGGCTCACCACCAGTCCTCCCCCCCCATACGGTTTCAGTAAACTGTACACCTTGCCTGTTGCTTTGCTCTCTTGACAACTTACCCTCACCGCTGCCCTTTGGATGCTCAGACATTCATAGCTCAATCATTATTAGTCAGTTGGCTGGGGTCCTTTCATTATGCCTGGACAGAGATCATGGATAGATGAGGAGAAACTGGCATTCCCCGGCCTTTGAGTATTCAAAGTTTAGGGACTATATTAGCAGATTCAGAGGCTCGGTGCTCAAAATTCTGAGAAGTAAGAGCCTGTTCTTCCAAGGCTTTAGATAGCAAAGATTTAAGCTCTAGAAACTCAGGTGTAAGCTTACCACTCTGGGCCAAATCACCAGGAGTTCTGGTTCCTGTCAGCTGTTATAATCCTCAGCTTCCAATAGCAGGAGGTATTGGTAAGAGCCATAAGTAACAGTGGGTGGTGCCTTCTAATGCTACATAACTCAGATAGATTTTAAGGACTGGAGTCTCCTGCTTTGTGCATATTTTCTTTTTTTAATTTACATAAGGCATTTAATAATTCTTATATTCTCAAGCATGTTAGCATTGTAAATTGTGATGACAAACAGGAAAAATTGGGAGTCCATCATCTATACTTGCACTCAAGCTCAGGAGGCAGAAACATGAGGGACATGCGTTCAAATGTATCCACAAATCATTACTGACATCCAAGCCAAGCTGAATAACAACAAAATATCAAGGGATTTTGTGAAAATATGAAAAAATCAGAAACAACAAGCTGTAGTAATAAGTTTCTGGCAAAGACTAGCTCCAAGATGTGGACCAGCACTTCCAAAGTAACACACAGAAGCTTATATTTATTTTATGCTGATTGACCAAGGGCCCAGGCATATAACTTGCTAACTCTTTACTCTTAAACTAACCTATGGTTCTTATCTTATTCAGCCATTTGGCTTGGTACCTTTTCTCAGTAGCATTTCAAATACATTCCTTTCTGTCTCCTGACATCTCTGCTCTGTTTTTACTGTTTCCAGAGTTTTCTTAGTCTAGTAGCCCTGCCCACACATACTGTCTACCTTCAGCCAAGCAGCATTTTTATTAAACTAGTAGGCAGGACAGTTATTTACAAGGTAATAACATAATCCCACTACAACAAATCACCACCCTTTTACAGACAAACTTACTTAAAAATTATGATCACATACTACGTGATATTTAAAAAAACAATGAACAGCATAGATGATGGAGATACCATTGCACACATTAGAGAGTAAACATACCTCTCACTAAGTGAAAATACAATAGAAAGGGAACAAAATTATAGAACTGATATAAGAATCACATAATGAAATTCACTGAGTGGATTTGCCACACACATAGCACACTTCAGTATCTACCTCAGATGTTTCAAAATACAAACAACAATGTAGTAATTGCTATGATCAGTTGTGAGTGACCAAGGTAAATAGAAAGAGATGCCAGTTTTTTTTATACATACCCACTGCTGTTCCCCCTCCCTCTCCTCTTTTGAGTCATCCACCAGCTTCCTCCCACCCCATCCCCTCATCCATTCCTCAGGGAGGGAAAAGACTCCCAGAGTGAGTCAATACAGTCTGGCATTTCCAGTTGAGGTAGAACCAGGTCCCTTCCCTCAGAATCAAGATTGAGCATGGTGTTCCTCTGTAGGGAATGGGCTCCAAGAAGCCAGTTCATGTGCTAGGAATAAATTCTGGTCCCACCACCAGAGGTCCCACAAACTGCCCATGCCACTAGCTGTCATCTACCTTCAGAGGGCCTTGTTCAGTCCCATGGAAGTTCCCAAGCTGTCAGTTCAGGGTCAGTGCGCTCTCAGTAGTTCCTGACACTTGTCTCTGTGGGGTTTCTCTTCCTAATTTTGACCCCTTTATAAATCTTTCCTCCCTCTTTTGGACTGGACTGGGAGCTTGACCCAGTGCTTAGCTGTGGATCTTTGCATCTGCTTCAATCAATTGCTGGAGGAAGGTTCTATAATGACAATTAGGGTACTCATGAATTTGATTATAGGGGAAGGTCAATTCAGGCACTCTCTCCACTATTGCTTGGAGTCTTAGCTGAGATCAATTTTTGAGTTCTTGGATATTTCCCCAGCACCAGGTTTCTCTCTAACCCCACAATGGCTTCCTTTATCAAAGTATTTCTTTCCTTTCTCTCCCTCTTTGTCCTTCCCCAACTCAATCATCTCATTTCCTCATGTTCTCTTCCTACCTCTCCTTACCCTCCACCCCTATGGGCCCAATTTACTTAGGGGATTTTCTTTATTTCCCCTTCCCGGGGTGGGGGGGGATGTCTATGAATGTCTCTCTTAGGGTCTGTCTTCTTCCCTAGATGCTTGGGAGTTGTGGATTGTAGCCTGTGTATCCTTTGCTTCATGTCTAAGACACTTATGAGTGAGTGCACACCATGTTTGTCTTTCTGGGTCTGTGTCACCTCACTCAAGATGATTTTTTTCTAGTTTTATCCATTTACCTGCAAATTTCAGAATGCCTTTTTTTTTAAACTGCTGAGTGATAGACATGGATCTATTTGCATTTTTTACATGCCACCATCTAGTTACACCAGCATAACTTGTTGAAGATGTTTTCTTTTATCCCAATGTCTATTTTGGGCTTTTTTTTTTTTGTCAAAAATCAGGTATTCATTGGTATTTGAATTAATGTCAGGGTCTTCAATTCGATTCCATCGATCCACAGGCCTGTTTTTATGTCAACACCAAGCTGTTGTTATCACTGTACTCTATAGTAGGGCTTAAAGTCGGGAGTGATGATGCCTTTTGAAGTTCTATTATTGAACTGGATTGTTGGTTGATCCTGGGGTTGTGTTTTTCCATATGAAGTTGAATAATGTTCTTTCAAGGTCTGTGAAGAATTGTGTTGGGATTTTGATGGGGATTGCATTGAATCTGTAGATTGATTTTGGTAAGATTGCCTTTTTTACTATGTTGATCCTACCTATCTAAAAACAGGTGAGATCTTTGCATTCTCTAATATTTTCTTCAATAATTGTTTTCAATGACTTAAAGTTCTTGGTTCTTGTCATATAGGTCTGTCACTTCCTTGGTAATAGTTAGCCCAAGATAATTGATGTTATTTTCAACTGTTCTAAAGGGTAATGTTTCCATGATTTCTTTTTCAGCCCTTTTGTACTTTGTATATAGGAGTGCTATTAATTTTTTTTAGTTAATCTTGCATTCTCTCACATTGCTGAATGTATTTAACAGCTGTAGGCGTCCCCTGGTAGAATTTTTTTGAGTCACTTATGTATATTATCATATCATCTGCAAATAGCAAAAGTTTGACTTCTTCCTTTCCAATTTATATCCTCTTAATCTCCTTCTGTTGTGTTATTGCTCTTTCTAGAATTTGAGTATTATGTTGAATAGATATTGGGAGAGCAGACAGCTTTCTCTGTCCCACCTGGCTGGTCCTGCAGTCATTTAGTTCCAAATAATCACACAAAGGCTTATGTTAATTATAAACTGTTTGGCCTATGGCTCAGGCTTATTATTTGCTAACTTTTACTTAAACTAACCCATGATTCTTATCCACGTTTAACCACATGGCTTGGTGCCTTTTTCTCAGTGTAGCACTCTCCTGTTGCTTCCTCTGTCTCACTAACATCTGCTCTCTGCTCTTCTGCTTCCCAGAGTTTTCCTCTTTGGGCTGTTCCAGCTCTACTTCCTGTCTTGCTTCTAGTCAATCAATATTTTATTAAACCAATATTTACAGTGTACAAGAGTATAATCCCACAGCACAGCCTTATATTATTTCTGATTTTAGTGGGATTATTTTAAGTTTCTCTCCATTTAGTTTGATGTTGGCTGTTGGCTTACTGTTGTTGTTGTCTTATTATGTTTAATTAAGTCCTTTGTATCTCTGATATCTCTAAGATCTTTTTCATGAAGGGATATTGGATTTTCTCAAAGGGTTTTTCAACACCTAATGAGATGATCATATCGTTCTTTTCTTTCAGGTTGTTTATATGGTGGATGACATTGACAAAACACCCCTGCATCTCTGAGATGAAGCCTACTTGATCACAGTAGATAATTTTTATTTTGATATATTTGTTCTTGGATTTGTTTTCCCAGTATGTTATTATTTTTGTATCAATCTTCATAAAGGAGATTGCTCTGTAATTCTCTTTATTTATTGCATCTTTGTGTGGTTTGGTTTTTTTAGTTAGTCTTGCCTATAATTTGAGAAGTATTGGTATTATTTCTTCTTTAAAATTCTGGTAGAATTCTGTGCTGAAACCATCTGGTCCTGGGCTGCTTTTTTTTGGGGGGGGGAGGTTGAGAGGCTTTTAATAACTGTTTCTATTTCCTTTGGAATTATAGTTCTGTTTAAGTCATTTATCTGGTTTTGATTTAATTTTGGTAAATGGTACCTATCCAAAAAAACTATCCATTACTTTTATGTTTTGCAATTTTGTGGAGTACAAGTTTTTGAAGTATGACCTAGTGATTCTCTGAATTTTCTCTGTGTCTGTTATGTCCCCTTTTTCATGTCTGATTTTGTTAATTTCGATGTGTCTTTTGGTTAGTTTGGATAAGGGTTTGTCTGTCTAGTTGATTTTCTCAAAAAAAAAAAAAACCACAAACTCAGCTCTTTGTTTCATTGATTCTCTGTATTGTTCTCTTTATTTCAATTTTATTATTTCCATCCCTGAATTTAATTATTTCCTACCTTCTACTCCTTCTGGGTAAGTTCACTACTTTTTGTTTTAGAGTTTTCTATTAAGTGTTGTTTTGTTATGTTAAGTGCTATTGTGTGAGAGTTCCCCAAATTCTTTATGTAGGCACATAGTGCTATGAACTTTCTGTTAGTATTGTTTCATTGTGTCCCTTAAGTTTAGGCATGTTGTGGATTCTTATTGAATTTTAGGACATCTTTAATTTCTTTCTTTATTTCTTCCTTGACCCAAAGGTGGTTCAGTTGAGCATGAGTTTGTAGCATTTCTGTGATTTGTGTTGTTGTTAAACTCTAAATTTAGGCCATGGTGGTCCCATAGGATAAAAGGGGTTATTCCCATTTTTGTATCTATTTATATTTGATTTATGACTGAATATTTGGTCAATTTTAGAGAAGGTTCCATGGGTGCAGAGAAAAAGATATAATACCTTATTTGGGGTGGAAAGTTCTGTATATATCTATTAAGTCCATTTGAGTCAGAACATTAGTTAGCTTCTTTATTTATCTGTTAACTTTCTGTCTGGTAGACTTGTCCATTAAAGAGAATGAAGTGTTGAGGTCTCCCACTATTAATGTGTAGATTTTGATGTGTGGTTTAAGTTTTAGTAATACTTTTGTACATATATGGGCACCCTTGTATTTGAAGCAAAATTCTTCAGGATTGAGATTTTCTCTTAATAGATTTTCCCAGAGATGAATATGTAATGATCTTCCAGATCTCTTTTGATTGATTTTTGTCTGAAGTCTATTTTGTCAGATATTAGGATAGCTATACCAGCTTGTTTCTTAAGTCTATTCAATTAAAAAAAATTTTCTCAACCCTTTCTGAGGTAGTGTCTGTCTTTGTAGTTAAGGTGTGTTTCTTTTATGCAGCAGAAAGATGAATTCTGTTTTCATATCCATTCTGTTAGCCTGTGTCTTTTTTAGGAGAACTGAGTCTATTGATATTAAGGGATATTAATGGCCAGTGATTGTTTATTCCTGTTATTTTGGGGTGTGTGTGTGTGTGTGTGTGTTACATCTTTGGGACTTCCTGCTGTGAGTTTATCTATTTCTTATGTTTTTGTGGGTGCATCTAACTTCCTTTTTTTGTTTTTTGCTTTTCTACTGCTTTCAGCTGGATCTGTGGATAGGTTTTGTTTAAATCTGGTTTTGTCATGGACTATCTTGTGTACTCTGTCTATGGTGATTGAGAGTTTTGCTCAGATAGTAGTCTGGGCTGGCATCTGTGGTCTCTTAGTGTCTGTTTAACATCTATCCAGGACCTTTTAGGTAGCTTCCATAGTCTTTATAGAGAGGGTGAGTGTTATTTTGATGGGTCTGCTTTTATAAGGCCTTTTTCCTTTGCAGCTTTTAATATTCTTTCTTTATTCTTTATGTCTAGTGTTTTAATTATTATGTGGCAAGCAAACATTTTTTTGGGGGTCTAGTCTATTTGGTATTCTATAAGCTTCTTGTATCTTCATAGGCATTTCCTTTTTTAGGTTGATAAAGTTTTCTTCTATGGTTTTGTTGAATATAATTTTTGTGCCTTTGAGCTGGTATTCTGCTCTTTATTCTATTCCTATTATTCTTAGGCTTTATCTTTTCATAGTATTCTATATTTTCTAGACATTTTGTGTTATGACTTTTTTTACTCGAGTGTTTTCTTTGACTGACAAATCTATTTCCTCTATTGTATCTTTCATGCCAGTGATTCTCTCTTCCATCTCTTGCATTCTGTTAGCTATGCTTGCATCTGTAGTTCTGCTTATTTACTCAGATTTTCCATTTCTAGCATTCCCACAGATTATGTCTTCTTTATTGCTTCTATTTCAGTTTTACGTCTTGAGCTGTTTCCTTCCCCCTTTTGATTGCTTTTTCTTGGCTTTGTTTAAGGGATTTATTAATTTCTTCCAATTTTTTGTTTGTCTTTTTTCTCTATTTCATTAAGAGACTTTTAAATTTCCCTCTTTAATGGCTTCTATCATCTTTATGAAGTTATTTTTAAGGTGTTTTCCTCTGCTTCTTCTATATTGGAATGTTTAGATCTTGCTGTTGTAGTACTGCTAAGTTCTAGTGGTACCATCTTGTTCTCTAGCTTGTCGAATGTATTGTTGTACTTTTGTCTACCCATCTCTTCCTCTAATTTGTGCAAACATTGTCTTTGTTTTAGGGAGCTGTTTGTAATAGTATGGTTTCTGGCCAGCCTTTCTTGGCTTATCCTCAAGGTTCAAACCTACTGTCCCACAGAAACACATGCAGTTCCACAGAATCACACAGATGCTTGTATTATTTTTATGCTGATTGACCTAAGGCTAAGGCATATAATTTGCTAACTCCTTCTTCTCAACTCAACCCATCTTGTTCAGCCATGTGGGTGGGTACCTTTTCTCAAAGCAGCATTTTCTCCGAATCTCCTTGCAGCTCTGGCAACTCTGTGGCATCTGTGTCTGTTCTTCCTGTACTCAGAGTTTTCTTAGCCTGGTAGCCCCACCTACACTTCCTGTCTGCTTTAAGTCAACAGTGTTTTTATTAAACCCATAGGTGGGACAATTATTTATAATGTAGCACATAATCCCACTACAGAGTAGGGTTTATAGGCTAGAGGATCTGATGAGAGGTGATGATAGTCATGCTTGCAAGCAGGGTCCTGTTTGCCTGCCTGCAACTGGAGCTGTGTTTGCTTTGTGCTTTGACAGTGACATGTTTTATAATGCTCAGCCTATAATAGACCCTTGAGACCCTTGAACCTTAAATTTTGATATATTCTTGTACTCTTCCGGTGACCAGGGCATGCATCTTTACTTCTCTGGTTCTCCATAGCCTTCTATGTTTTTTTCTGTTTCTATTCTCTGCTCATTCTTTTTGTTTGTCTACTACTATCCTTCATCTTTGCCACCTCTGTTCCTTATCATTTTTTTGTCCTAGCTTCTTGCTCATTGCCACTGCTAGGGTGGCAGCCATTGCCACCCCCACTGTTGTTGCTGATTCTGCTGTTGTCTACTCTTTATGTTGCCACATCAGAATATTCTCTTAAGAATGATGATTAAAAAGTAGACAAGAAAAATCTATTCAAGAAAACTCTTTTGGTTGGCCTAATGTTCAACACCAGATGAATCACTGGAGGGTTTGAAAAGTGAACTGTACAGTATGCTTACATAGCCAGGATAGAGGCACAATGGCAAGATTCTCTTTTTTACCAGGCAAAGCAGAACTTAGAAACATATTATAACACAGAACCTCAGAAAATGAAGGGTTGTGTTAGTGCCAAGCATGCCTTCATTCCTCATGCAATTGGAAGGCTTTATATGCACTAGTCATAAGTCTTATGCTGGGCCATCAGTACAAGACACTTTTTCTGATAGTTTGGGCAAATGGCTGCAGAATCCTGCAAAATTCACTGCAATTTGAAGGGCTAAAAAAAGTGTAGTGCAAGCCATTCTGGTCAGTCATAGATGGAAGAGTCCCTTACAGCAGCTGTGGTTTCCTCGAGGTATCTGTGAAATATTCAAAGCAGCTGATGTACTAGTATATTATACAAATTCTATTTAGAATAAAAACCCAGAGCCAGATATTAGGGAAAAGCTAGAATGCCAGAGAAATAGGGAACAACCACAGCCAATTCTCACCCAGCCAACTTCAAAGACTGAACAGGGTAAGTCCTAGCTTCATGGGTCCTCAGACTGACTGTTCATGCAGGCAGAATGTTGAATTTCTGCCTTCTCCTGCTTTTCATTTCTTTTCCCTCTCAGCTATTTATTTTTGGTTCAACTCTTCTAGAGATGGGATTAAAGGTGTTTGTTACCATTACCTGGCTGTTATGCCTTGAACTCACAGAGATTCAGATAAATCTCTGTCTCCTGAGTGATGGGATTAAAGGCATGGGTCACTACTTCCTGGCCTTCATGGCTTGGCTATGGGTGATTCTGTCCTTTAATATCTCAGTTTATTTTTACTAAATATACACTATATCACTACATGGTATAAATAGAAAATTCCAGGCAGTGATGGTGCAAGCTGTTAGTCCCAACACTCGGGAAGCAGAGGCAGGAGGATCTCTGTAAGTTCAAGTTTGCCGTGGTCTACAGAGCAAGTTCCAGGACAGCCAGGACTGTTACACAGAGAAACTCTGTCTCAAAACAAACCAAATAAAACAAGGCCCCCAATAATAAAAATAATGACACAACAGCCACCCCATCCTCAACATAGCACATAACCTGATTTTCATTTTAAAGTCAACACATCATTGAAGTAGACGGGCTGATTTAACTCAGTTGTATTTTTCTATAGTCCAATGTCTTTCAGTAGCTGTTGTTCCTTTCTCATTAGCATTGAGAAAATTCAAAGTTAATAAAGTATTATGTAGCCTATTTCTGGGGGTCTTTGCTACTCCTTTCTACTTATTTAGCATATCCTTTAGAATTAAATTTGCTCTGTCTATGACAGCTTGCCCTGAGGGTTGTGTGGTTACCTGTAATATATTTTATATAATAACAAGTAAAAATCATTTTATTTTACTAGAGACATATGCTTGAGCATTGTCAGTCTTAATTTGTACAGGTATTCCCATGATGACTGTAATGTCTAGCAAATGTGTGATTACAGAATCAGCTTTTTCTGAACTCAAAGCAGTTACTCATTGAAATCCTGAAAACATATCTATTTGATGATGTACATATCTTAACTTTCCAAATTTTGCAAAATAAAACATATTCATCTGCAAAATTTCATTTCTATGTTTACCTTTAGGATTACTTCCTGTTGGTAACGGAATTTGGTTATAGAAAGAACAGGTGAAAACATCTTTTTACAATTTCCTTGACTTGTTGCCAAGTGATGGAGAAACTTTTGCAATTGACATGATGTTTTAATGAAACTCTGAGGACTCTAGCACATTTTCTATTAATAATTTATCAATCTCATCATTATCTTGTGCTAGGGGACCTGGCAGACCTATATGAGATTTGATGTGTGTTATATAGAAGGGATAATTCCTATTCTCGATTATTTCTTGTAACTATAAATAATAAAGTTATTTCTGACTCATCATTAATAAAAACAGCTGTTTCAATGTGTAAACTACTCTTTCTGCAAAAATTAAAAAGAAGGTTGTAACTAACATAAGAAAAACTATATTCAATATATATAATAACTATATACAATGTATACAAGCAATTATTACACCAGAAATGTCCAGTTCATTAACAATTGACAAATTAAAAGAAAATACTTGATTATTTACCCTATTTTGGTGAGTCCAAAGGATTGTATCTAATTCACTTTCTAACTTGTATTACCAACTGGAAACTATCTTTTGATGTCTTTCCAAACTTACATACTTTATACCTCTTAATAAATTTCTCTTCTGAATCTGTAACTATGAAACCTATAACTTTAACCATCTCATCTTCCCCTCCCTCAGAGACCCAAGAAGGAAATAATATTAACTAAGTATATAGGAAGTGCAAGCAAGTGACTTCTGTAGTAGTAGTAGGGATTTGGGTTGTATAAATGAGACTCAGAGCCAAATATAGGGGAAAGGCTGAAATATCAGAGAGAGGAAGCACCACAGTCGATTCTCACCCAGCTGTCTCGCAACTTTCTCAGCCTCACTCCTGGTCTCTTTTGCCTGTCCTTCTGTCAGTAGCTTCTGTTTCTGTCTGGTGTCTATAGCCCTTATATACCCTATCCCATCCAGATTAGAATTAAATGTGTGTAGCCTTGAACTCATAGAAACAGAAGAAGTTCTGTCTCTGGAGTTATGGGATCAAGGATGTTGGTCATCACTCCCGCTTTCCCTGTGCTTGTATTCAAGGTGTGTGTGATTGACTCAGCTGTTTGTTCTTGTATTCAAGGTGTGTGTGATTGACTAAGTTGTTTATCCTTGTATTCAAGGTGTGTGTGATTGACTCAGCTGTTT
Source organism: Sigmodon hispidus (assembly GCA_004025045.1). Lineage (NCBI taxonomy): Eukaryota > Metazoa > Chordata > Mammalia > Rodentia > Cricetidae > Sigmodon > Sigmodon hispidus. The sequence continues at coordinate 101,936 of PVIH01004853.1, forward strand.
ATCCTTGTATTCAAGGTGTGTGTGATTGACTCAGATGTTTATCCTTGTATTCAAGGTGTGTGTGATTGACTCAGATGTTTATCCTTGTATTCAAGGTGTGTGTGATTGACTCAGCTGTTTATCCTTGTATTCAAGGTGTGTGTGATTGACTTAGCTGTTTGTTCTTGTATTCAAGGTGTGTGTGATTGACTAAGTTGTTTATCCTTGTATTCAAGGATCAAGGATTACCTGAGTTGTTTGCCTAGGATTTGACTGTGTGGTCTCTCTGATATCCCAGGATTTATTAAATATTTAACATATATCCACAAACTTCCAAAAAAATGTGAAAAATAAGATAGCTGGCAGCCTGGATAGTCACCAAGTTTCCTCTGTTGTGTTGACGCATCCATCTTCAGCCTACAGGCCTAGCACATATGACAGACTTATCTATGAAGCAGGATATTCTTAAAGACCTTCCTATCTTGCACTGGCAAGGCTAGGCAGATCCTTCTTGTAGGTTATTCTTTTCCATTTCAGACATTATATTGTCAGCAATCAAGACAAGGTCACTTTCTTGCCAGTGGCTAACTTTTGCCAAAAAGAACTTCAACCCCATATGTATGTCCATCATCTCTGAAGTAGATTGGTACTGCCAGGAGAAGAAATGTCTTCTTGTCATAAAAATAAAAATAACCTATGTTATTAAAACATCTTAAAATACCATATCTGAAGTGTTTGAAGATGACCTTTCCATTTACAATATATATCTGTTTGACCTTGAAACCATATCTAATATGTCTATAAGTTTGATTGTAATGTCTACTACTAACTTGCATTTTTATATCCTAATTAGTTGGTAATAATATCTTTCAAAGACTATCAATTTGTATTACACTATTGGATAAGCTGTATAGATGCAGTACCTTGAACAAGAGTAGAAATATATGTACAGTAAGAAAATTAATATTAATTTTGTATCAATATACGCAATTTGTATACAATATACAAAAATTCAATCCAATGTAAAATATTTAAAACTATTAATCACTTTTTAAAAGTAGATTTAATAATCTACCCTTATATTCTATCATATCCATATTTCCTTTTTCTCAGAGTAGATTCAATAATCTACTGTTTTATCCTATCATATCCATACTAGTCTGACTGTAGTCTGACTGATTAAGGTGGCTAGGACACTACAGAGACCTCTGTGCTGCCTGGCAGGTACTAAGAATACTGAGTGAATGGGTGAATGCCTTAATGAACTAAATAAAATACCTTTCTCAGCATCACATGATAGAATAGCAGAGCTCTCCTCCTCCTTCTTATGTTCCTGACAGTGTTCAAGCCCAGCTGGTCTTCTGGTGCTGGCCTCTCCCTCCATCAGTACTACCAATGTATGTATTTTGTCCTTCATGGGAGCAAGTATGTCCTAGTCACCATGTAGGGTGTTTAGCCAAGGACTTTTCACACGGTAGGAGGTCAACACAACTGAATCAACAATATATGTCTCCTCTATGCTGTATGTTTAGATTTTTGAGTTGGTTTATAGAGCATCATGTGACTTTCCTCCTTGTGTTGCTGTAAGTTATCAGTCTTTGTTCTTGATGATTTTTATTTGTGGCTTTTAGTCTCCATAGGCAATAAGTCCAGTTCACCTGTGCTACAAAAGAAGGGGCGCTGATAAACTCACCAGAACACTAAATTAATACCAAGCTTTTGTTCCTGGAAGAAATAGAATTGGGCTCGCCTTAGATTGTGGTTGACCCACCTTGGGACTTCCTGCCCTTTTGGGGAAGGGGCTGGGGCCTGAAGGGGGTGAGCTGAAGGCAGACTGGGAGAGATTAAGAAAAGGGAAGCATGGGTGAGCAGGAGGGTACATGCAGGAAAAAAAGACCATTTAATAATAATAATAATAATAATAATAATAATAATAATAATAAAAACACAAGTCAGAGGCATCCAGTCACAGTACTGGGACTAGTGCTACAGGACTGTGAGATTTAGTAATGTGGTCCAACACTAACCTACTGTTAGATATTTAAATTTTAAGCCAGCAAGCAACTCAAACCAGTTTGAATCACCTTTATTATTGTATTTTTTATGTTAATGACCCCTGTTTACCTTAACCATTTAGTGAAAATGTATTTTTACTATATTGCAGAAATAAAATACAACTGATGCTACTTTATTTCTGAAAGTGGTGAACTCTCCATCTAATGTCACATTTATATAAAAGAATGCTCTTATGAAAGCAGCTTTTTTTTGCAGGCAGAAATGTGTTGAACACCAACCATATCTTAGGAAGCAGAGCAGACCTTAAAGCTTATAAAAAGAATACCTTCCAAGGCTTCATGGCTTAAGATAATTTCAACTTTTAAAAAGTTGTTCCTTATGACCTAGGAAAGTAATGTTATTGTTAATGTTTGATTTGCTTAGCTATCATTACAGTAATACTGCATTTTCTTAAAGCAAGTAAAAAGCCTGGTAATACAAAATATCAATTTATGCATAGGTTGAAGGTGGCTCTGAAGGTCTCAGATGATCACACTCTTGTGTATAGGGTAGGCTGGTCCGGAGTGGCTGTGGCTTGGTGAATGAACTGCTTCCTTTGTACATGCAGGTTGGTTAGGGTGGTTCAACTTCAGGCTATATCAGCCAGGTCTGCATCAGCCCTCCTAGCTTAAGCCAGTGGGGTAGCTAAGCATGTCCTTCTCATAGTGACAGAAGAATTACAGCAGGGGAGAGCAACATAGGTGAGCCATCAAAGGTCTAGGCTACCTCCACCCCCTTCCATTTGAACTAAATCACATGGGTTACATTGAAGTCAAGGGAGCAGAAAAATGATAGCTCTTTAGTGGAAGCCATCACAAAGCATATGGATACAGAGAGAGCAAAGTGCTAAAATTAATACTATAATCTGCTGCTCCATTTCTCTTAGGTTTCCTGGAAATTCAGGGGAACATGGCTGGAAATCACTTGAGTGTCCACCTCTTTGGTTGCTTAGCTGAACTTGGCATTCTTGCCATGACTTTCTTCTCTCTGGGCTTTGCTTTTCTCAAATGGGAGGTTCACAGTCTGGGTTGGGGACTGGAAAGCTGGAGCTGGTACCTTCATAATGGACTCTTATCGTAAGCTTTCTGGGGGCACAGCTTACATCATTCCAAGTTGCTCTCTGCAAATTGCTAAGTTCCAGAGAAGTGAATATTAATGGAAATGCATTAGGCATGAGGTTGTCTTGAAGCTGGACACTTGTTCCCAAAACCACCCTGAGAAACTGTTTGTATGAAGCTGATTTTGTTCATTCTTTTGGTGGGAAGACATTCTTGTAATAGGATTGGACAGGCTACATTATTTCCTTTAATGCCTTGCTGGATAGAGATTGATTTTTCTTGATGTAAAGTACTGATGCATCTCCTTCCATTAAATAAATTAAACTGCTTAGGTCAGGAAGGCTACAAGAAGGAGCAGTGGTGTGTTGATAAATGTTTAACAACCAGCTCGCTACAAGAAAATGCCCCAGTTTGTAGGATTTGCCAATTCCTGTGGCATAGATCTACACTGTGGCTGATGTACAGCTGCCAACTTCTGATGCTGACTGGAGACTGGTGAGCAGATACATCTGTATGAGCCTGCTTTGGCCTCTTTGCCTCTGAGGCTGTGATAATGAAGTGGAAAAGAATGCATTCACTTGCTGGACAGTCAAGGGGTGAAACAGATAATATAGGGTCTTTGTGTAGCCTTTCTTGAAGGTAAAATCAGCACAGGATGAGTCAGAATGAATCTAGAGTCCTGATGGAAAGAAATTTTCTAAGATGGGCCAGTTTAAAAGTAGTAATAGCCCTGCCTGTGTTTTCTGTGTAGTGATTACAAAGTTGCCATGTCTCTCGACCCTTCACCCTCATGAACACTTTATTCAAGCGTGTAAACAGGATTCTCCCTCTACTGGGAATATGAGGCAAGCACTAAACTTGTAGTAAGACTCCAATCGAAAGTCAGGCACTTTAATCTCAAGTCCATTTTTGAAATGAAGCTGACTCTTCCACAGTACCTGAAAAAATGAAAATTTGAACAGCTCTATTTTCTCCTCCTTCTCAAAGATACTCCATCACTCTGCCAGATTAACCATGCCTACATTCTGCATTTGACAGGCTGGTACTCCTGCAAGAAGGCATGAGTACTGGCATCTCTGAGACTGAATGTGAGCCTGCCTATCTGTGTCATGGCTCCTACCTGAGGCCTCAGCTGGAGGCTTCACACAGGGATAGGAAATCTAGCTTGCACTTGGTCATAAAAGCCATTTGAAAAATCTCTAGGGATTTCTTAAGGCTTTATAAAAAGTGAAGTCACAAACATAAAACCAAATACTTTATGAAAGACAAAAGGAATAAATACTGTCTACTTATCTCTTCTGAGTGTCCTGCAATCTGCACTCACTCTAGGGGTTATTTTATTTATATCTGTCGCACCTATCTAGAAATGCTTACAGAAAAGTGACTACTGAGTTTCCTTTCTAACTTCATGTGTAGGGCATCATAGAGGCAGCAGAAAGTCATCCACAGCAGGAGAATTTGTACCATGGAGACCACCAAAGCAGAGCTTGGTTTATGATTTTGTTGTCGACTGGGTTTGAGAAGGTACTTGAGAAAGTGTCCCTAAAGCAGAATAGACTTCTAAGTCTCTGCTGTATGTGTGGCAGTTATAGACTAACATGGTATGAAATGTGGGAAATCCCAATATTTAAAATTATAATTTGATGTAGTCAAGAAGTCCCTCATATCACCAATGAACAGGTGACATCCCAACACTTTGTATTTGTACCTGTGTCGTTTTTGTTAGAAAAAATTACCAATGATTGACCTATATTTAGATGGCAATTGCAATAACAACTACAGATCTCAGAATTAGAAATTTAATGAAAAAATCAAATCAATGAAAGACTTTAAAAAATGTTTTAGCCATGATAAAGTAACTAGACTATTCCACAACTACAGTATGAATATAATGTATAAAAATGACTTTCTGAATGTCAAGAAAATAAGGAAACAGGTGGATTTCGTGGCCTCATAAGATTGACATTATGAGAAACAGCAAGAAGTTACAGTAGTGCGACAAGACAGAACCTGGCAGACTCCTTGAGTAGAGGAAGTGGAGCTGACTGGGTAGAGAGGCCAAGATGGCTTTGATATCAAAGAGCTTCAGGGAGTGGATAGCTCTCCAGAGGCAACATCCTCCCAAAGGTGTGCCCACATGTTCAATGGTGTGTTTGCCAGCACAACAGTTGTGCAGTAGCTATTCTGTAGCCACCTGCAGGCTTAAACATGCAGGGCTATGCATACACACTTGCTATAGGCCCTCTGTACATTGGTATGATAGACAGAAATAGACACATGGAGTTTGAAAGGCCCGTTTCACACTTTACAACAGAGTAGATCATTTTTTATTGATCAGTTGACACCCTTTAAAACAATCTCACCTGGACAGTGTGCTCTAGTTTGCTTTCTATTGCTGTGATAAACACCATGATCAAAAGTAACTTGGGTGAGGAGAGTTCATTTGGCTTATGCATTCACATCACTGTACATCATTGCGGGAGGTCATGACAGGAACTTTTGCAAAGCCTACAGACAGGAGATATAATAGAAGTCATGAAGGCACACTACTTACTGACTTGCTTCTCACTGGCTCAGCCTACTTCCTTATACAATCCAGGACCACCTGCACAATGGTGATAATCATACACACTGCATGGACCTCAGTGACCTGGATCCTCCTGTATCAATCATCAATCAAGAAAATGTTTCACAGGCCAGTATAATAGGGGAATTTTCTTAATTTATGTTTCTAATCTTAGTCTGTGTCAAGTTGACAAAAACCTAGCCAACATACAACGAAAGAGCTCATCTTCATTTATTCATAGCAAACTTTGGATACAGCACCATCACAATGATGGAGGCAGATGTGCATTGTTTTGCAATGTACCAACAGCTAATAAGAAATATACTTGCAATAGGTGTCATCCAGGGCTAGGTAGCTGAAGCTAAAGTTGCAATGTCTTTAGATTCAGATATGTGGACAAGCTGAACTAAATTAACATTTCTCAAATGTGTGATCTTTTAGAAACATTTCACGAGCATTTCAGATTATAACCCAAAACAAACAAACCCTTGCCCAGATAAGAATATTTGTATTGGAAAGACTGGACCAAATTTTGTTGAAATGTGCTCAGCAGGATGTTGGGATGTTAAATGCAACACTGTTCTCTGTAGCAGCAGAAGCAAAGGGTGGTGTGTGTGTGTGGTGTGTGTGTGTGTGTTGTATTGTGTTGTGTTTCACTGTGCCATGTACTAGAAAAGTCATTTCAATTTCTGCAAGTTGAGCAGGGCCATAGCACATGGATGGCAGTTCACTATAATGGTAACAAAGGCTCGCATATTCAAATCTGGGAGACTTTTTTTCTTCTTAAAAGAGCTGATTCAACACTTTTTTGTTTTAATTGGCCTTCCACAACAGTTCAAATATGCCTTAGCCATTTGAGTGTATGATGGAGTTCTAGTCATAATCTTCAAGGGTGCCTATCCCCCTGCCCTCCATTGATCAGCTTACACAGTGTCAGCTTCCACATCTGGATTTGCATCTCATTCTTGAATTCATTATTTTAAGGAGATGATTCTGTTAGAAGTTATAAGGAGCAATCTGCAACTCCAGGATGCTGAGAAACCTGAACAGAGAATCTCAACTATTTTAACCCAGAAATAATAAATCTTTAGATGTTTTATATGAGCTAGGATCCACATAGGAGAGAGATCATACAGCATTTGTTTTTTGCCTAAGAGGCCCAATGGTCTCCAAAAGAAAACAGACAATTACTATTGCTCTCAGCTGCCCATCATAACTAGATAGCAAGGCCCTATTTCTGAAAACATCATACTTTTGTTATTATTGTTGTTGCAAGACATAGAAAAATCAATTTCAAAGTGACCTGGAAACTTTCTTCCTGCTGGCTACCACTCATAATACTAAATGCTATGCAGGTCACTGAGGAGAAAAGGCATCAATGGTCTTATACAGTGCTGGACCCTCTATACCACAATACGAAGCTTCCCTGCAAGATGTGTCCAGAGATCCAACACTGGTATAACTGCTTTGGAGTTAATCAATTGCTTTCTTATTGGATCTGAGTCCTGCTCTGTAGGAGGCAATTATTCCCCAGTACTGTAAATGTAGCCAAACAATTAGAGGACACTTACCACTGTTTTTTTTTTTTTTAATGGTTATGTTGTCAAACTGCTTTCTGAGTATTTATATTTATACCCATAAATCTGTTCTTCTCTCAACTTTTCCAGGGAAGCCTCTTTTTGCAGTGGGTAGTGTTAATACAGAGACTCATAATTATTAAAAATGATAAAATAAGAAATTGCAAGTATTGTATGATGTGCTCACTGTAATGAGCTGGTCCATTTTTTGATTGACTGTTGAGCATGTGATGAATGGGCCTTAGGTTTAATGCCAATTCTCTGGTTCTCAGTCTTGTTAAGGGAGATAAAACCAAGAAGCTGGTCCAGGCTTTGTAGCTCACATCTGAAATATGAGGGAAGATGATGAAATATCATAAAGTTGATTAGAATTTTACACTTTAGTGTAAATAAAGGATATATATATATATAAAGTTAAATGATCATTTCTAGGCTAGCAGTCCATTACCAAGTCACATCCCTACCTCACAAGTATTTCTCCATTCAACTATTAACCATGCCAGACCTGCCTTAACATCTGGGCATATACAGGATGGAGTAGCTACAGACCAAAATGACATTTCTAAGAGAAAATTCAAAAATTGGCATGAGCTACCCAGTACCTCACCTTCTTTTCTGCAGTTCCTATTATTTTATTTGACTGACAAATATCTGGTCTAACTGGAGTTCCCCGGAGGCATAGCTTGAGATACTTGCCAGGTTGCATCTTCTTCAGCCTCACTCCTTGATGAGAAGCAAAGGACCCTGAGGGCTGCTTGATTGGAAATGTGATCCTGAAAGCTCATATTCCCACAAAAATCTCCTGTGTGGCCTAAAAATAGTTTCCATCTATGTATGTGCACAAGTGATATCTTTAACCATGAATGGTATGTGTGGCATGGAGTTGACATGCAGTGAGTATGCCTGTGTGTATGGCGGGCAGGCAGGCAGGCAGGCAGGCAGGCAGGAAGGAAGGAAGGAAGGAAGGCAACTTTGAACAGATGCTCCTGAGACTTTTCATTTTAAGTCTTCAGGGATGGTGAGACAAAATTAAACTATTAGGCTTCTTGGCACTTGCTTCTTTGAGAATTCCTTCAACATTGGACAGTCATGTGAATCACAGCTTATATGCAGCTCAGCCCTGGACAACTCTGTGTGTGTGTGTGTGTGTGTGTGTGTGTGTGTGTGTGTGTGTGTGAAGACAACTTGTGAGTCTGGTTCTTTCCTTCCACTGTGTGGGTTTTGGGAGCTGAACCCAGGTTATTAGTCTTGAAGCAAGTGTCTTTATCTGATGAGCTGTCTTGTTGGCCATCATATAAATTTTTAACATAACCAAAGTATCTTGAATCTGAAAAATAATGATAAAGCAGGTTCCTCTAATCATGTGGTTAGCAGAAATTTATTCCTATGTTTGTGATAAATTTGTGAACCAGTCCCTAGCTCAAGAAAACACACACACAGAGAGAGAGAGAGAGAGAGAGAGAGAGAGAGAGAGAGAGAGAGAGAGAGAGAGGAGGGGGGAGGGAGAGAGGGAGCGAGATTGAGAGAGAAGCACACATGCACATATGCATGCAGGCATGTGCGCACACATTAAATAAGTGAAGCAGATAATTGATAAAGCAACTGAAGTGGGAATATGAGGTTATTACTGTATAGAGGGAAGTCAGACAATGGTTAAACATTTGTCACTGGAGACAGAGGCAAATTTTATATAAACCATTTTGAGTCATGGCCAAGTTCACCCATCCTATTGCTTTAGTGGCTCAAGTTAATATGTCTTTCAGACAAGCCCCACAGTCTAGGTTTTATATGATTGGTTTAAAACAAAGAAATAGCAGCCATTTCCAACAGTATCTTCAGAGAGATTCTATACTGCTATCCTTTGGAAAACCAATCATGTATATGCCCTAAGAATGGGATTGCAAGCCTAAACTATCATTGTGTTCCAAGAGGCTGCTGTCATCTCCAGGTCTCATCCTTTGTTGTTTGGTAAGCTGATAAGATACGGAGGTTCTCCCTAAGACTAAGATCAGGTCATTCTGCTTCATTAATCCACGCTCCTCTTACTCACTACATCCAGAGTTGCATTTGCTCAATAAAATATTTCGTTGAAAAAGTCTCCATGTGTATAATCAAATGCTTTGGATACTAGTTCATTTGACTATTTAAATTCATAGAAAAATCTAAACAGGATCCAACATCCAGTGGTTATCATGCCAGATAGCAGAGTTAGAGAATATTTCTTTATCACATGAAATCCTGATGGATAACACCAGTTTTCACTACATATAGTACTTTGCCAAAGTCAGGGAGTGGAAAGTTCTTGAAGTTCTGGCTTCAGGCTCTTACTAATTCTCTTCTAATAAATCTATATTTTTATGGATTGTAAGTTTTCTTACTTGGTTATTATACCTTTTATTCTTTTTGGCTCTGTATTTCCCTGATCACAATGGTCCCCTGAAGCCTTATTGTGGCTTTGGCACTTTCATTGCTTTATTGAGACTCATAATTTTAGCATCCTTGTTTCCATTTTGTCATTGAATACACCCTACAACCAGTTTTGATGTGTTGGATGAATCTGCATGGCCTAGTCTTTGGTTATATATAAATGACCATAGTGAGTCTTGCCAGTTGGCTGTGGATACCTAGGGCTGGCAATAGATACCAAGCAGGTGCAGTTTTCAGCCGGGTTGAACATGCAATGAGTGTGGATGGAGAGCCAGGGCCTGGATTTACTGATAGAAATAGTTGAGTTCAGACCTGGTTTTTCTGAGTCACTTGACTGCTTTTATCATATGAGCAGATCAAAAGATAGAGCAGAGACCTCTGCAAATGATTTATGGTGAGTTTGAAAGGAAAATTTACCCAGTTCATTGCCACTCTTTCTTTTCCTTGGACCTGGTGGGTTTCTGTGCTTTTCTTGCTATGTAATAAGTTTTCATCAATCTAGCCTTGTAAAAACACACTTGTTTCTTTACTCGGTTGGGCAGCCCAGCACTGCCCTCCATGTGCTAACCCTAACCCTAACCCTAACCCTAACCCTGACATTGGCCAGCAGGGCTTATTGTGTAGAGATTGCTGTCAAGATTCTTCAGGCTGTTGACAGAATTCAGTTCTTTGTGACTATAGGACTAAGTCCCTGTTTCCTCACTGACTAAACTAGAAGGCTCCTCCTGCTCTTAAAGGCTTCCTACAAGCATTTCCATGAGACTCCTGCCACCTATAAGGAGCAGAGCTACACAGGACCCCCTCATTCTTTACATTTCCAAATTCTCTCTCTACTTACATCAGCTGGAGCATTAGGGCTCACGGGAATATATCACGCCCATTTGAACAATACCCCAGTACCCCAGCTTAAGGTCAATTGTGTCAGAGAACAGAGCTTAAGTATATTCCTGGATTTGATTAAGTGGGACAATTTTGGGATAGTATCTGAGAAGCCTTACCACAGTTTGTGACAGTTTGGCTGACAGAATCTGGCAGGAATGAACCTGTGTGGTTTCTAAACCTACATCATGACATATGCTCCATCTCTTCCTGAGCTCACACTATTATGTGTATCAGAGGCCTGCCACTCATGAGGCCAACTACTCCATGAAGTGAGGAAGCAACCTATGTATATATGACTACCTGATAGCCCACAATTCTGACTCAGATCAGATTAGGTTCCAAGCCCAGGAGTGCCTAGCCTCAGCTAAATCTGTCCTCTAACCAGAGACATTCCCAGCTGAGGTCCTAGACAGAAGAGAAAGAGGCAATTCCTGCTGTACTCCCCCCTGGTCAGTTCCTGATATATGAGTAGAGAACCATAATAATATGATTGTCTCAGCCTCTACATTACAATGGTGTTTGTTATGCAACAAAACTCACCAGGACAAATAGAGGTAGAAGAAAATTGTCACCATTTTCTCCTTTTCCCATTAAGGAGTGAAGAGCTGGTGAAGGGTGGTATGCTAGCTACTGTCACCACTGGGATAACAACAATTGAAGGAAGAGTGGCCTCTCTCTTGGCTCATGCTTTCTTTCAGAGAGTCAAGTCTGTCAGCTCCTGGATCCATGTGTCTAAGCTAGTATTGAGGAAGAATAATTTTGTGCCCGGAGTATGTGGCAGAGGCCATTTACTTCAAGAAGACAGGAGTCAGGGCCAAATCATAGCAAGGAGAGGCCAAGGCAAGATACAGCTCCTAGGGCATGCCCTAAGTGACTGGCTTCTTCTACGTAGGTCTCACTGTCCACAATCCACCACCTCCCAACAATAAATCTTGAATTGATAATTAGATTAAGTTATAATCCCTCCATTAAACCAGAGCCCTTGTAATCTAATTATCCCTGGAAAGGTCCTCACAGACACAAAGAGACGAGATTGCTAATATTCTGAGTATTTCTCAATTCAATGAAGTTAACATCCAAGGTTAACCTTTGGACTGCTAACCATAAGCCTTATTTTAACACATCAATCATTTATAGCTGCCAGATACTAGACAGGTGATGGAGACATGGTGCTAGATGGAACAATATCTGCATGGAGGTTAGAGACTAGTGAAGGGACAATCCAAACTTGGAAATATTCAAGGTAACTGTAGATAACAGTATCTTGAGTATAGAAACTAGAAGGGTGGGGCTGGAGAGGTGGCTCAGAGGTTAAGAACACTGACTTTTCTCCCAGACGTCCTGAGTTCAATTCCCAGCAACCACGTGGTGGCTCACAACCATCTATAATGAGATCTGGTATCCTCTTCTGTACACTGTATTCATATCAAATAAATAAATATTAAAAAAAAAAGAAACTAGAAGGGCTGGAGATGCGGTTCAGTGACAGAGTGCTTGCCTAGTGGGCACAAGACCCCAAGTTAGATCCCAGTACTAAAACCTGAGACAAGACAAAACAATAAAAACAGAACATGGGTGTACATTGGGGCCTGTGCCTGTGGAAAAATAACCACATTTATCAGGGTAACAAGCTAAGGCCTGTCAGAACAGGCAGAAGTTCAAGCCTGAGCTACAGTCAGTGTCACTGTGTGACATTTTGAAAATACAGATTTAGCTGTGTGGTTGTTATACTCAGAAACAGGTTTTATATTTGCTTGGGTGGGCCTTACCTACAGAAGTACATGGTAAACATGGAAAATGACACACAGAGATCCAGGTACTTAAAGCACACAGCCAACTCCATCAGTTTACCGGAGGTGTGAGAGGCACACATGCCCATCCCGGCCCGAGACCAGAAGATCTCACATTCCAGGCCCTGCTCTCAATGTGTTTCTACAAACAGACTAGAGGCCATGTTCTGACCTTGGCATGTGCTTTGTCATGTTTATTTCTTCCCTGACTAAAATTCTGCAACCATTTTAAAAACCAAATTTATTTTAATTATTTATTTTATTTTTTGAGATTATATCATTTTCTCCTTCCCCTTTCTCCTTGAAAATCCTCCGACATACCCTCCTTAATTTTCCAAATTCATGATTTCTGTTTGTTGTTGTCACATACTTACACATGTACACACACACACACATCATCATCATCATCATCATCATCATCTGGGCTGTACCTTAAACATTTGATGTTGATCTTTTGAATACTGTACCTCTTCCAACATTTTTGCTGCAGTCCCTATGGGTTTTGTTTCACATGATTCTGCAAAGCAGGGTGATTTTTAGTAATGTATAAACCATGCTATAGAAGATCTGACTTTAAGATCCTGGGGGATCTTAGAGTCACAGGAACACTGTCTTAGAGGAAGAAACAGGCCTATTGTCTGAGGAACTGTGACACTTGGATATAGCAAAAAGGACAGAAAAGAGGAGACAGGCAGCCGTGAGGGCTGAATCATAAGAGCCTTAGAGTTCAATAGAACTCAGTGGCAGCAGTGACTCATACCTGTCTCATCGATACAGAGCTGCTGGGAAGGAGGAGAAGGGAAGAAAACCGTTACCAGTGGCTTTCTCACTGTGCTATCTGCTGTGGCTGAGTGGCCACAGGTCCACTCAGGAGCAAGGGGAATATAGAGCTTGGTTTCTTCAAAACTTTTAAATTACCTTTTTTTTTTTTTTTTGCATTACCTCAGATCCCAGTACAGTGCTCAGAGGTTGATTAGGGATATCTGAGAGTTAGCCCTGAAGGCTTTTCACCATCTCACTTCTTCCTTCTCCCTGAGGGAAAATAATTGTGTGTGTTCTGCTGTGCTGAAATGTTGTATGACATTATGTTGATCATGGCAAAGCTGGATGGGAAACCATATCTAATTTTGATTGATTGCTTGGCAGTGGATGAAGGCATACATTTTCAATTTCTGAGGGAGCGATGCTTACATTTCTAGATATTTAATGATACCCACATTGAAGGGATTTGAAGAAATCATCTCTTTCTCCCTAACTAGGCCTGGTAATGAGCATTCAAACTCTCTTGCCTGCATGCTGGGAATTTTCCACTGTGGCATTATTGCCCCTCAGAATATTTTGAGTCCTTGGCTAGCTAATACTTCCGAGGACAAAGTGGAACTTCCCTCTTTGATCTCCTTTGATCCCTCAGCAATTCTGAGACGTCTTTTTTGGCACTAGGATGAGGCTTTAATAGTCCTGACAAGGAAGCAGTGGGGACCTTCACTTGTGTATGGTCAAAGGGAAGTAACAGTGCTATGTTCAGCAGGTGGGGAAACTGAGGCAAATGGGTATGAGAGTGTGACAGGAGCAGGGCTTCAGACATCCTCATATGTTCATGAAATGTGCTTCACTTCTCTAGCTTTTTTCAACTATAAGGATAGCAGGTCCACAGATGTCTTAGCCACCAGCCCTGGGAGATGGTTTGTATACTGTCTTGACACTGATGGGTACATGATGATATAGTGTTGGTACAATGTTGGTATACTGATTATGTGTTGATGATATACTGTTGGTATACTGATGGTATATTGTTTGTGCTTCTTAGGACTTTCATGTTTTCTGTGACTACTATTTATGGATTATGTGGTGAAATAAAAGCCCCTTTACTCTTCTTAGAGTTTTCTTTCCCTAACCATTACTATTTCTCGCTCCTGGGAAGCAATATGATATAAGAACTCACAGGAATCTTCTCTCAGACATGTAAAACTTGACCTATCATCTTCTCATTCCTGTTGTTCAAGTAGCAGACATCTTCTAAGATTTGGGTACTTCTGGCCTCATTCTCCTGAACCTTTAGCAACATTGGCTCTCTTACATGTTTGATCTGGATGTAGACTCTCCCTCGCAAGCTTATGTGTTTGAATATATATTCCTCAGCTAGTGGTGCTGTATGGAACCTTTGGAAGGTAGAGACTAGCTGAATGATGTGTATCTATGGTAGATCTGCTTCTGGAGTCATCAGGATGTGATTGAGGAGCTTCATGTTCCTGCTCTCACAAATAATCTGTGAGCCCACCTGCCCCATACTTTCCCTTCCATGATGGACTTACATTCCTCAAACTCCAAGTCAAAATGAATCTCATCTTTCTTAGGTTGCTTCTAACAGATGTTCTATCATGGTGAAGAGAAATGTAATGAATTGCCCTGTATCTATATTTTCATAATCTTTACATGTATTTATAGAAAAATAGATTTTCATAGTCATGTGGGGATATATAAAGAAAAGTGAAGTGAGAAGGGTAGAATGAAAGAAATGTATTCAAGCATACAGAAAGGTCTCAAAATAGCTGAAGAACTAGGCTTCAGAATGTGATAAGCTAGTTAGTTCTAAGAAAATGTGGCTGGTACAAGTTGCATATCCAACTAGTTCTCTGCTTCTCTCTGTCTCTTATTCTCATCATCTTCCAACTCTTCCTTCTCCCTCACCTCCCTTTCTCTTACCTTTCCTTCTTCTCTGTTATTTCTATTTAATACTTATTTTTTAAATAGCATTCTCCAGCATTTACTTACTCATAACTTCTGTATGCAAAAGATCCCAGTGGGAAGACCCTCTCTTCAACTCATCACGCCCACTGACTCATATAGATCAAATACTTCTCAGTCCTGGGGCAAGAAGGCTGCATTTTTGAAACAGGTACAAAACCCTTAAGTTGATATCCATCAAGGATCAATCTACTATGACATAAAATATTGCTAAAGTGTGATATCCATCTCTCTTGGGTACATAAAAATATGGTTAGGATAGAGAAGAAATTGCTCCTTTTAATACAACTTAAGTCTAGCTTTAAAGACTTTTAAAGACTTTAAAATGTAGTCATCCTTGTGATATGATCTGTGTCTGAATTTCAGCTCTTGTCTGAGATGGGTTTCTGTTAGCCCATCTCTCAAACAGCCCGTTTGAGGTGCCTTCTCCAACAATGTCTCAGTGAGGAGATCAAGGGGATCAATGTCTATGATGCTTCTTTAAATATAAAATGTCAATCTGAACATCTCACAAAAGGCATTTGATTCAGTTAAATCATGCCAGAGTTGTGCAGAGGAATACCATCCCACCAATAAAGTATGGTTTCAGTCTAATATTTATGTGGCAAGATGTTTAAAACATTGTTAAATGGAAAAAATAGCCTCTTCTTTCCTTAATTTTTGAGTCCTTATATGTACCCAAGGCTGGCTTAAAACTCACAACCCCCCCTGAATGAGCCTTCTATCATTACAGGTAGATACCACCATGACTGACTATTCTATCCACTCCATATCCACCTTACCCTTGAGACAAGGTCTCTCTACTTAGTTATAAATGTTCTAGAACTTATCTAGACCAGGCTGGCCTCAAACTTGTGACAGTTGTGCTGCTTTTTTCTCTTAAGTGCTAGGATTATAGGCATGCGCCACCACTCCCAACAGCAATCTACCTTCTTCATAATCACCTTCCCACCAAGTTTACCCATAGTTTTTCTCGACAGACATAAAACTGAGATTACTGGGCTTACTTGTAATGGTCCATGTGATATTTTTATTGAAAACCACTTAGGCCAAATAAAAGTTTTAAGCCCCTTTTATTGATGGCCACATCAAAGGTGGGCTTCTGCCTCTGAAAGTGTCTTGATGTCCTAGTTCACAGTTTAGTTTATAAAAGGCAAGCCCCACAAAGACCACAATCTATATCAAAATTATATGAGGGTCAGGGTAATCTGGAAATGATCAGTCCTGGCTGTGCATAATAGTTATTCTAGATATAACCTGACAATTATTTTGGTTAATACATCTGGACCATGGCTAAGACTATGGAAACATCAAACGTGTTGCTAAGGAAGATGTGACCATTGGGTAAAAGGAAGATAGGGGACTGGGAACTGTCTAAGCAAATACAAAATGTAGTTGGAACATGATGGTATTACCTTAGTCATTTCATACTGAAGTCATTTCATGAGTAAAGGGTTGCTTTCAGAAGTGTGGATGACCCCCAAACATCCATGTTTAATGTCTTCCCTCCTTTTGGCCATAGTAACATAGAAGGAGCTCATAGCTCTACTTAACCTTTACCAGTTTATAAACTTAATACTTCCAGGACTACTGAGGACACCAGTGTTAGGTCAGAATGGTGTACAAATGACTGCAATCCCAGGCAAGGCTCCAATGACCTTCTCTATTTCTTCTTTCTTGCAGGCATCATTTGCCAACAGGCCAGCTCATGATCGTCTCTTGAAAGCAGCTGACCTGATGATGGTGGAAACCATTTTGCCCAGAGAAACCTGTTATGTAGTACCTAGGTTTGGTGGAACTCTATTGTTGGAGACTTAAACACCTACCCCAGATGATTCTGGGAATATCCAAAGCAAAGGTGTAAAACCTGGGGCAGTGAAACTAAAAAATGCATCATGAACACATGATAGCAGAACTGAGAGAAGTTTATTTATGCATTTGGCAAGGTCTTTTTACTTTTATGGAGCATTTGAACTCTTCTACATATAAGGCAGAATTTTATCAGCCCAACAAGTCTATAAAATCCTTCACAACTCATTTTATGGTGTGTTTGAAATACTTCAGGCTAAGTTATTTGTTGATAATTTGTCTTTTCTTTTTGATGTCTCAGCCAGGGATTATCTTCCCCCAAATAGGATAACTAACTTCTTGGAGACCTGTGACCATTGTTTGTTAGCAGGACACATAAATATGTATTTATTGGTGCCAAGCTGGTAGCAGCAGAGGTCTGTATCTAAGGCTTAGTACAAATAAAGAGCTTCAGAAGGAGAATCCCAAGTCTCCATCTTCCACTTTAGAAAACAGCCTTGTCATTCATCTAGTTCAGAGTGAAACTCTTCCATTTTTACCTATGAAGTAGCCCATGTGCATGTTGACTGATGTCTTTTCCTCATTGAGTGGTAAATGATTCAGTAATTCATGCTAATCATCAGCTCAGACTCCTGTGGAATCTCTTTCATTGACTATGAAGTGGTTGAAGGGGGTCTCAACCTCTATAGTTTCTCTGGTTCTTTTAAATTTATTGGATTCTTTCAGAAAAGCAAGAACAATTAATCACATAAAGACAATGCCAATTATCTGGGACAAATCATTATCCTAAAATAAGGTTTTGCTGTGTCATGAAGCCAGCACACTCCAGTTCTCCAGCCAGGCGCTCTGCCTACTCTATGGGGGCAATTCTGAGGATAAATGAAATGATATGTGTAATGAAACCACTCTATTGTTAGGTTAATTTGTAAAAGATTTGATGTTGTGAGAATAAAAGGGGCAACTGACTATTTAGAAGATTAATGAAGAATGCCAGCTAAGGCACCTCTACAACATGCTAGGGCTATCTGTTGGCTAAGAAAGGCAAGCTTCAAAAACAGAGTCTGAAGACCGAGTTCTGTGCTCAGAAGGGCTAAAGAAAACTGCTTTGTACATGTATTGTTTATTTACGATAAAAAAAAGAAAACATGCTGAAGACATGGGGACCCTTTGTTTTCTACTGGTGTATGCATGTGCTCCTTTGGTTGGGGAACTCAGGTAGAAGGTAGAAAAGGAAGAGTTAGTTTTACTTTACTTTTTATTTTATTATTTCTCTCACTGATGTAACTCCTGAAACTCAGGTGGAGAGAGGCCAGTGCTCTTTATTATTATGGCATCATTGTGTCATGTTCTGTCCCATACCAACTCCCTTGTACATCAGTTACCTGCCCCACCTCAAGCTCTGTACTTCTGCCTGCTTGCCATCACATTGGTGCCATAGACCAGATAACGATGGTTGTGGATGCCTTCAAAGGAAGCGGAAACTGACTCCCCATCCAGTAGCCAGAAAGGCCATTTGCTCCTGGTGCTGTAGTCTGCTACTACTGTGTTAGAATTTCTCACACTGTGAACTGTAGTCTACCCTTGGGCCTAGGTACAATATCCCCTTTAAAATGTGTCAGACTACAGCCAGGCACAAAAATAGCTTCATAGAAAAGCCACCAATATCCTTCTCTGTAGGGCTGTGCAGCACCTACACAGCCTATTGAGCATTCACTGAGCAAGAAGAGATTTTCCAGATTGTCTCATGTTCTTTCCCCTTCCCATCTGCATGGATTTAAATCCTGTTATTTTGAAGTTCTGATAATGAATCCATTTAGAATTTGACTAATAGTTTACCAACCACTGGCTAAAAAGTTTCATTGAATCAAACGCTAAAGAGCTTAGCTTTCCTGGTGCCCTCAGAAAGATCTTCTAGTTTGAATATACAACAGCCTGCAGTAGAATGTGTCTTTTTATGATGTAGCAGTAATAGCCCGGGGAATTATACCACCTGGATTTTCCCAGTGTTAAGTGTGCATCATTTACTGTGCATAAAGACTGTATATAGCTAGACTTGGGGAAATGAATTTACCATGTGACCACTACACTGGCATTGCCAAGCTGAGCTAGTTTTACTTT
The DNA here is from genome assembly GCA_004025045.1 of Sigmodon hispidus. Classification (NCBI taxonomy): domain Eukaryota; kingdom Metazoa; phylum Chordata; class Mammalia; order Rodentia; family Cricetidae; genus Sigmodon; species Sigmodon hispidus. The sequence goes on from PVIH01004853.1 coordinate 120,942, forward strand.
ACTTTTTATTTTATTAACATTTTCATTTATTATATATACTGAGTACAGTTTCCCCTCCCTCCTCTCCCATTTCCCCTCTCTGACTCCCTGTCCCCATCCACTCTTCCTCTTTCTGTACCCAGAAAAAGACAGGCTTAAACTATGCTTGCAGATAAACGGACATGTGTGTGCATGTGGGTGTTGCTTGTCTCCTAATGAAGTTTGTGTTTTAGTTGAGGTCTGTGCCAAGCATAGATACTATCCCTTCCAGTTATAAATTTTTGTCGTTTACATTTTCGGGCATTTTGTTTAGTTTATTCTTCTCTTCCTTTCCCTCCCTCATCTCTTGCTTCTTCTCTTTTTTACCTTTTCCTTCTTTCTTTTCTTCCTTCTTTTTCTATTTCTCAATAAGGATCTCTCTTTCCAAAATTAACCCAGATGACTTCACTTCTAGCATATCTGCCATCTGGTGAGTGCTTTGTATCAATGGACAGAATCTTGTAGCAGGCCTATAGAGTGAATGCTGGTGCCAGTTGATACTGGAGATCAAAATGAAAGCAGATGCTATCATCAGCAACTCTCCAGGGTCTCATGACCACACACATCCAAACCCATTGTGTGTTTACAACAGCTAGGACCTCACTTCTCTGGTGGCAGACTGCTCTCAGGCTCTGCATAGTTCTGTCTGTCTGCCAGGACTTGGAAGTACTGAGAATTTTCGTTTTAATGAACCTAACAATGAACAGGAAGGTTTGACAGGAAGCCAGGGTGGTGAGAAGCCAAGTTTTAAATAGGATTCTGCTACCTTCCAACTTAGATTTTAATATATTGAGACATCATTTGTATTCAGCCCAACATACAGAGCTTGAGTTTTGACAATTGTGTACTTCATACCCCCATGAAGACAGTGAACATTTCATCATCATGAACATGTCCTTGTACCCATTTCCACTTAATTCCAACCTTTCTAGGACCACAGACAACTTCTCTGTCAGTTACACTACCACTGTTGACATTTCCCTGGTCTAGAACTTTCTGAAACTGACATCATTAATTTTCTCTGTGTCTATACTATTTCCTTCAATGTTATGTTTGTAAGACTCTGTCACACCTTTCTTCATAGTGATAACAACATCCTTGTTGTAAAGTAGCATTTTATTGCATCAACAGACCAGAGCTTCTACACACTTCCTTCTGTCAATGGACATTGGGGTCATATACAGTTTGGAGCTTTTGTGAATAAAGCTGCTATGAACATTCATGTATGAGTCTTTCTGTAGACTATAATGTTCTACATAGCTTTTTTCCCCCTGCCCTACTGCATTTAATACATACTTCATGTTGGGTTTGAAAAGAAAGGACTTTATTCTTCTTTCAATGTGTTCTGAACAAGATCAGGCAGACATAGCCTTCAATAAAGAGGTCCTCATAAAGCCACCCCCCGTCCCACACCCCCCTCTTCCTTCAGTCCTCTGTACAGTCCTTACATCCTCTCAGAAGGTTTCCGACATCCCTCTCTCACCAGTTAACCACCAACACTGTGCAAAGCGTTAGCTGGCATTTTATTTCTTTACTCTTGGGAATGGTGCCTAGGGCTTCACACATGCTTTCTCTGCTACTCAGCCACATCTCCAGGGTACTCTCTTTTTTGGGCCTGACATATGTCAGCCTGACTTCACAGCTGCTGCTCATGGTCCCCTTTCATCCAGATGGAAGCCTCAGACTCAGATCCCTTTCTCTTCTGTTTAGTTTGTTACCCCAGCTCATTGTTCACTGCCTACAAACCTGAGACCAACACAGAAGGTCGATGACCTGTCCACAGTTACACACCTGTTAAGAGTGAAGCCAGAATATGAACTTCTACCCTCATGTTTTAGATGGAGTTATAGATAAACCCTGAGCTTAAGAAGGAAACTGCAGATCAGAAGTCTCTGGCTCTGTACATTTTATTATAATTATAATCAAGAGCAGACTTCCTCAGGGCCTAAGCAGCCTGTGTGGGAGGAGATATAAATGACTGAGCCTAGATTCACATGGGGGCTGCTTCTACAGGGGACAGTATGAGAGGAGAGGTACAGCCACGCAAAGGTGTAGCCCCCAAGAGTGCTCTACAGGTGCAATGGCCATACAGATGAAGGCAGAATATTTTATTCTGTTTTAGTCTTAAAAAAAAAAAAACCCTTTATTTTTTATAAAATGTGGCCTGGGAAAGTAGAACTCAGGTCAAATTAGGAAAGCTGGTTCAGAATTATGGAGGGATGGCATTCTCTTCTTGCCACTCTGTGACAAAATGGAAAAGGCTGTTGTAAAGCATCTGGCTGATGTAGCTGTAGTCACAGAACACCAATATTTAGAGCCTAGAGAAGCCCCAGGCATTAGAAACACCTGGAGATGCACTTAAAACTTCAATATACTCTTCTGCAGGCTGCAGGTTACCTGGATTAACTGTCATGCTGTGGACATGCCTAGCCTGACTACCTCTTGGTTTTGTGCCAGTCTTTCTGAGACCAGGGAGCAGGTGGAGACAGCCCAGCTGCTGAAGGAAGTAGGACCACCAGCATTATCTGCACACACTTCTCCTATGGCACCCTATAGAGGGGTGGCATATGTATTAGTGAGCATTTGTGAAGACTTGCTATGGCATGTTGAATTGCCAAAATGGAATACTGTGTCCGTGTGATAAGATGATTATGTTTCTTTGTCTAAGAATTAATGTAGACAAATTAATTGAAGAAATGTGTCAAAAATTAAAGTGCCTGTGTTTAACTTTTCATTTCTACACCTCCCCAATATTCCTCAAAAGCCATCTTTCAAAACTAGCCAGCTGAAGAAACAGTTGGAAATGTAAATTAAGAAGGGGATTGAGGCAAGTCCCAGCTGACAGAGACAGACTAAAGACCCCATAGAACTAAAGAAGGAGAAAGTTGAATAATGGGGGACTTGCTACCTATGCGCCCTGACCTTCCTGGCCCAGGTCGGAGGGAAAGATAGAGGCAGAGGAAGATTGACCATGTGCTCAGCTTTGAGTTTTAGTTGTTCCAATTAATTGGACAAAGAGGGGGAAGAGAATCTAAGTTTTTTCTTGTACAGCCTTAATATTCCTAAGTAATAATAATACAGATGAACTCTTTGAACCCACAGGATGGAGAGTCAGTGAGAAAGTCCTGGAAGATGACAAAATTTCCATATTAAATCACAGTGACTTGTAGCCAACAGTTACAGAGAAAGCCACCCAACCTCTTGGTCCTGGATTCTGTACCAGGAAGTTGGGTTAAGAGGCCAAAACAAGAAAATGAGAGCACAGACTCTAAGGGGTTCAAGAAAAAGGACAATGGCTTCACGCTCCACTGCAGCCACCAATGTAAACAGCCTTGAGAACAGATGTGCTAGAGGTTTCCTCAGAGAGAACAGGAGAGGCACAGCAGTACCCATGTTACCAGGGCTTGGAATCTGGGCTGGGTCTTTTCAGGCCTCTTATTCAAAATTGAAATAAAAGTCCACACAGAATGCAAATATTGAGAAAACTACATTTAAGTCAAAGAGATAGACTAGATCAGAATATACTGCAGAAGAGCAGGCCACATGAGTGAAGATGCTCATGGGCCCCCGTGGGCCTTTGGGGAGTATAAAGGAAGGGAGGATGAGGCTCTCTATTTTAAAATATATATTAGATCGTATAGTTAATTTTCTTTTGCCCATATACCTTCGCACAATGCATCTGATTTTAATCATATACATGATGCATTATGCATTGGCATAAAATAGGAAATGGGGATTCACCTTAAAAGCTTGCTTGAGGATCAAGTTATACTGTACTGGAAATGCATCTGAAACAAGTTTAAACTGCACTGGCCTTTATTTGCTCCTACTTTAAAACAAGCACAGTACAGTTGAACAGAATCTGTTGAAGTTATGTACTCTTTTAAAAAATAGTTTTGCTCTTTAGTTTATTTAATTCATTGTAATTATTTTTTTATTTATTATGAATAAAGTCATATTATTATTCATGTATCCCCTTGTTCAAACTCCCTTCCCCCTCTCACCCCTCCCAGTCACCCCTCCAGCAAGGGCAGGAGGTCCCAAGGTCCCAAGGTGGCTTAGTTCAGCATCCACTTCAGGCAGATCTGCTTTCCTCACCCCAACATCCAGACTGGGTCAGGTGTTCCTCTGGAGGGAAAGGGTGCCGATTCAAGGTGCTTCAGATTCCAAGCTGGTCAGTGGTTGTGGTTTGCAGCTTGGCTTTTTGTTTAAAGTCCACTAGTGAGTGAGCACATCTCCTGCTTCTCTTTCTGGGATTGTGATACCTCGCTCAGGAGGATATTCTCCATATCCATCCATTTGCCAGCAAATTTTGGAATATCATTTTTTTCTTACTGCTGAGTAGTACGCCATTGTGTATATGTACTTTCTAAGGGAAGAAAATATCCATTTCATTGTTAGAGAGGAGTATATATGAAGCCTGATGTAAGCAAAGGTTCCTAGCTTGCCAACAGGCTGCCAGATGCATTATTTAGTGTGTGTGTGTGTGTGTGTGTGTGTGTGAGAGAGAGAGAGAGAGAGAGAGAGAGAGAGAGAGAAGTAGTAGTAGTAGTAGTAGCAGCAGCAGCAGCAGCAGCAGCAGCAGTAGTGATCTAGGCTTCCAGCTACATTACTATTAGCAGAAAGGGATGCAAGTGAGGTCCCAGGCTGATAAAATATTCCCTCTGCTCAGCTGCCTCACCTGGATCTGTGTGCATGGATTTGTGATGTTCTCTCTTCCATCAGCAAGGAGCTCCCACCTTAAACATCATGAAACAGACTAGTATAAGACAGACCAGTGAAGCAGAAGAATAAGCATTCATTGTGAACATTCTGAGTCAACTAAGAATTATTTTGTGGGAAAACAAGTGATGAGATGTGGGTATCCTGACCTATGATCTCTGGCTCTGGTTCTTAGGCAGGCTGAAGGCATGGCTGAAAATGGAGAGGTAGTTACCTATTTCCCTTGGGAAATATGGAAGGGGATGGCTTCAGAGGAGGCAGCTGGATCAACATCAAAGGCATTTGAACAGATTTAGCTAGAAAAAGAGTTCAGGGGTATCTCCTAGATTCTCCTCTTCTGAAGTTCCACAGTTTGTGTACACTATTGGCGGTGAAGCGTTGACTATGAGAGTGAGTCCCTGAGGCGGGAGACTGAGAGTCAGTTCCATAAGAGGCAAACATTACTGTGTCCAAACCTCTTAGATCAGAACTAGTCACAGATCTACATGCAAATAATGATGGGAAATGCAGACTCTGATGAAGGTAAATGGGAAGATCAGTGAATACCTAACAAGGTTGTGGCTGACTTTCTTATTAAGGTGGAGATTTAGTTATTGAGCTTATGAATGAGTTATGTATGTGGATGATGAATCAAAGAGGTGGAATCTGTTTGTTACAGATTCAAGGATCTTGTGTGGAACTAGCATGAGCCTAGATGGAGTCAGGTAAACATAGAAACCCTTCAGGTTCTACAGATTCAGCAAATGTAAACGTAAGCAAAGATGTCCACTGGAGATACTTTATCTGAAAGAATCAAATCAAATAGTGAGACATGTAGGTATATGTATATTTAGGAATATCAGTGTAGACATATACAGAAATGTTGAAGCAAGGCCCATTACTTTATATAGCTAATGCATATTAATAACTACAATTAAAAATAAACTAAAGGAGAACATTGAAGGCCAAATAAATAGAATGCTCACTGTCAAGGATGTTTCTCATTTACCACTTGTGAATCCCTAGGGAGGTTAAATTTATTATTGATAAGAAATGTATACTTTCTTTACCCAGTCAATCATGAAATGAGTTAGATATATTGTATAGGCAAGATGAAATTCTTAAGAACCAAGTCTTGAGATTCCTCTTGGTGGGCCTGCCACATACATCTATTGATCTGTTCTTGTCTTAAGTTCTGATACAATGACTTCAAGAGACAGGACACTTTTGTATTTGTGTTTTGTTGAGAGTCATACATTGTTTTCTATTTAAAGGCAGAAGGGCCACATGTCTTCTAGATTCATGAATTTATGTTTAGTTATAGCTTGTCTTTAAAAGAAAACAAAGAAGTGCTGATCAATATTAATTTAGCTGAAATGAAAAGCCTGCATGGAAGTATCACATAGTTAGGTAATGTGCACTGGCCGAAGGGACATTAGGACCTTGTGGTGACTGTAGAAACTCAAGACTACATGTACAACAGGAACATTTGGACATTTAAAAAATAATGAGAGATTATTGCACAAATTTTACTTGGTCTTATAATAAAAACCTGGAGCCAGATACTGGGGAAAAGCTCAAATATCAAGGAAACAGAGAAATAAACTACAGCCACTTCTTACCTAGCCAACTCCCCAGGCCTGTCTCCATGAATCCTCCAACCCCAAGTATCTCTGTCCTCAGCCAAAAAGGAAAGTGGCAGGCCAAGGGGGAAGTCCTGCTTCCTCCAACCTTATCTTTCTTTTCCCTCAGCTGTCTCATTTCCTGGCTCAACTTTCCTAGTGCTAGGATTAACGAAATGTGTATCCCAAGTACTGGGAGCAGGAGCATGGGATCACAAGTATTGGGGAAAAAAAGTGTATGCCACCACAGCCTGGCTCTGTTAGGACTTGAACTCACAGAGATTCAGAGGATCTCTGCATCCCAGATGATGAGGTTAAAGGCAGAAGTCACCACTCCCTGACCTTCAGGGCTTAGCTCTGTGGGTGGCTCTGTCCTCTGACATTTCAGACTATTTTTATTAAATATACAGTATATCACCACAAGCGATAACTCAGTTGGTAAAAAGCATGCTATGCAAGTATGAAGATCTGGGTTAGATCACATAAAAAGTCAAGTGTGCCTTGTGATTTGAGAACAGGGGAGAAAGATCCTATTACCCAGTAACCTGTCAGCTAGCACTAGGTGTCAGCTCCAAAGTCCAGTGACCAGTCTCAAAAAATTAAGGTAGACAATCTCTGGAGAGTGACATAAGAGAGTGACTTCTAAATTATGTACCATGTGCACTCACTTGCAATGATAGTAAGCACACACTTACTTCCCCCCACCCCTCACCCCACCCACCCCCCCATACACCCACACACCCACACACACTAAGGAATGAGGGAGGAAGGGAGGAAGGGAAGGAAGGAGAAAGGGAGGGAGGGAAGCAGCCAGGAGCCAGGAGGCAGGCACTATGCTCAAGCACACAAAAATGCCAGGAAAGAGGCTTCCAGTTTTCAGCCTCACTATAACAGCTAATTATTTGAGATTTTAAATGTACATTATGTGGAAATAAATTTTAAACACATTTGCTGTTGGAGAATGACTTCTTTTCCATTTTCCTTTCATGAGCCACTCTGAAGTTCCAAGGAGGGGCTCAGCAACTGCTGGGACCTCAGGTTACCTTAGAAAAGAATTAGTTAACTGTTCAAAATTTTGCCAAAAGAGATTTGAAGTAACAGTTGGGTATTGCAGCCCAGCATTTTTTTCTTTTCGTCAGGAGGCACGGGCAATGAGATGCCCCCACTTTCCCAAGTATTAAATTAGAGTATTCCTCACTGATCCCTGAACTCGATGAAAAGCTGAAAGAGAATTGCCAAGAAAAACATTGAAACTGTATAGAACAAATTCTCAAGATCAAAGTGACCTCTTGGCAAATGTTACTACTCTGCCTCCCCATCCAGGTAGTTTTGAGCAATGTGGCCTGGCCTGTCAGGGTTCTGGTTTCAAACCTCTTAGAGAGGGACACAATGATACTTTGGGCTCAATACTCTTTATCTTTGGAGAAAGTCATGTATCTGGGTAGTATGGCAGTAGCTTCCAGGGTATGTTCCCAGAGTCCTAAGTCTGAGTGTAGAAAGTGTAGGAGGGTGTGTGCAGATATTAGACTGTGAAGAGGTGGGTGGCACTAGTTACAAGCTGCTGTCTCTCACCCTTCCATACTCAGCTGTATGGAAGAGATTTGGCATCATGATTGCCCCATCAGCTGCTCTCTGGTACCCTCCATCAATGGAGACATGAGAGAAAACAGAACTGGAATTGAAAGGTCTGCCCTTTCCTGTTTGCTTCCTGCACTGGCCTTGCATCTCTATGCTGGCAGATCTGTTTGTTCCTATAGCAACAGCTGGGTGTATTTTGCAGTTCTCCCAACAGTCATAAAACCACCACAGGAAGCACCCCAGCCAATCAGTGGCCCTCTTTATTGTCTATCATCCAGTACCAGGGGTACCCCTTCTGAGCTCAGAGGCACCAACACTGATTTCCAATGCCCCCTCATCACCGTCAGTGCTACAGCATGGATGAAATTCCTTAAGCATTTATGCTTCCGTCAATCCAGCCTCTTTTCCATGTTTCTGTGGTCCCAATGGCTTTGTCTCTGCTTTTCGATGCTTCACTTTATAGCATGACATCATGGTGTCCTATTTGTATCTCTTTGCATCCTTAATATGTGATTAATCATTCTTTATACTTTGTTATCCTTGTGAAAAAATTAGTTTGTGTTTTGTCTCCCAGCTGAATAATGACTGATAAGATGAATATTCAAAGGGTCAGAGGCAGGTACTTTTACAGAATTGCTTCCTCCATATTTGTGCCTAGAGACATCCAACTCAGGTATGTGTCCATCCTTTGGGTATTCTGATGGGTGTTTACAGTCTGCTGCCACTTAAGGGGCCAGTTCATTTCTTCATAATGACAATGGACTTTAGTCTTGCAGGCATTTAGTTACAGTCACAAGACCCCAGAAAGAAAAACATTCTTCTATTAATCCTGGTGTAAGGCCCATCTTCACAGATAATGAATTCCATCTAATGTAAATCTCTTTTTAGTAGTTTAGTCTGTGAGAATTTTCCAGATAAAACAGCAACTCTGCCTGAGGGAGTATGAGCTGCTGCCTGCATCCACAGACATTTACAATAGAAGAAAGTAGACTAATCTCTGGATACTGGCTCATCCATTTTAACATTAAGTGATGGACAGACTATTCAGAATTATTTTTTTTTGTTTCCCTGGACAATTTAATTTTCATTTCTTCTCTCAGGACAGAGATACAAAGAGGTTGTATTGGTACTTTTCTCCTTGATGCAACAAAATACCTAATAAAAGTAACTTAAAGAAGAAAAGGGTTATTTAGGCTCATAGTTCAAGGGTGACAGTCTAATATGGTGGAAAGTTACTAGAGGCTGTGGAAGGTGGTTGGTTACATTGTATCTATGGTCAGTAAGCAGAAAATAATGTATGTGCTCAGTATTTTGTATGTATTCAATCTGAGACCACAGTTTATGAAACAGTGCCACCCAAATTTAGGATATTTTCTCACCTCAGTGATCTAATCTTAGATAACCCCTCGCAGACATGCCCAGAGATTTGTCTCCAAAGTGATGCTAGATACTCTCAAATTAACAATCAATTTAAATCATCACATATCTTCATATCCATGGCAAATCCTCCTTGCCTGCCTTGGAAAGCTGTACACAATTCTGAAAGTACAAAAAATAATATGAAGCAAATTAAATTCATGCTTGGATCACACATTTCCTTTATTTAAGTAATGAGAATTACAGGCAAAGCTAGCTAGAATATATCAACTTAGCTATGGTGAGTCCTTTCTGTAATCGTGGTACAAGGAAGACAGAGGAGGATTATGAGTTCAAAATCAACTTAGGCTACTTAGTAAGACCTTGTATCAAAACAAAACAAAAACAAAATCAGTAGAAAACAGAAGTCAACTTTACACTCATGAAAGAATGTTTTGTAATTCATTTCCAATGTCCATACTCAAGTTAACAGTAATACACCAAAGAACACTTGATTCATTTTTACTAATTTATATACTAATACTAATCTATATCAAGTTTCATTTATAAGTAAAATCAAGAGTATTTCATGTAATTTTTTGTGTGCCTGAGAAATTTACATCACCTTTTGGGGGTTTCTTGGTAAAGAAAGGAGGTAGTCTCAAGCCTGGCTATAATTTAAACAAGTTGGCTTAAGATAAAGGCAGAATTCTCTGAGAGAATTATGCCATAATTTATTTTAATAATTATAATGGGTATCTTTCTGTACTAAATAATATCTCCCTAAAATTCAGGTTCACTCAGAACTTCAAAACATGACTTTATTTGGAATTGGGGTTTATAGACATTATGAATCATGGTTAGGCAGAGTCCTAATCTGGTGATACAGCAATTGCAAAGATGTCCTTTGTTTCTGTTTTTTTCCTGGGGACTGTATCAAAGCCTTGAGCTTGCTGGATGAGCATTATACCACAGAGTTAGACCCTCAAGCCTTGATGTCACCATAAGAAGCAGAAACAAACACACAGAGAGGAAAGAACAGCTTATAATTATGAAGACAAAGAATGGGGTGAGGACTACACTAACCAACGGATGCCCTTTGTAGTTTATAATACTTTATTTTGCATTTTATAGATAACTAAAAGATTTTGAAATTTTGCTGCACAAATAAGTGACAAATGTCCAAGCAGATAAACATGCTGGTCACCTAGTATGATCTGTACATTGTGCACATGCCAAATTATCACCCAAACTCTTACACTTGCACAAATAAACATAAAAACTTCTGATAAGAAAAGTCATCTGTGCTGATATATTATGTATTTAGTTCCACCAATGCCTCTATGTTTGACAAAAAGAGGGGTACAGATATGATAGAAGAATAGATTATTGAATCTACTCTGAGAAAAAAGAAAATGTAAATATGATAAAAGGATAGAATATTGAATCTACTTTTAAAAGGCAACTACTTGTTTTAAATATTTACATTGGATTGAATTTTTGAATATCATACACAAATTGTATATATTGATACAAAATTGAGATTAATTTTGTTATTCTACATATACTTCTACTCTTGTTCAAGGTATTGTACATATATGGCTCCTCTAACAATGTAATGCAAATTGCTAGTTCTTGAAAGTTATTATTACCAACTAATTAGGATATAAGAAAATGCAAGTTAGTAGTTATAAATTACAATCAAACAAACAAATAAACCTACTTCTGGCCCAAATGATTGTCTTGACTATGTCTCTGCTTAAAAATTTATGCATTTTTATTTTTCATACTTATTTTTTATTTAATATTACATTTTTTATTTTTATTTTTTTTCTACTTTTATATTTTATATAATTAATAAAACAGTGCTTGTATAAAAATTCACACAAAGTTGCTAGAGAGCATACAATTTCCAAAAATGTCCTGGGTTTGTGTTACATTCAGTTTTCTAAGGGTGCACTCAAATCAATGGTAACAGGCAGACATGATGTGGTATCTCATTCTCTTTGGTAAAACTATCCGCATTATTTCCTCCTCACAGTAGTAACTCTGATATCCACTTTGTGCAGGGTCTGCTCATGCTGGGATGTCAGATATTAAGGCTAGATCTACAAGAGGCAAGGATTTCCCACAGCAGTACCAGCCCCTGGGCTCTCACCCCCTTTAGAATGACCAGGAGTCTTCAGGTCCTTCTCAGTCAGATGCAAAGCAATCTCTGGGGGAAGGGTAGAAACTTAGGCTATCTCTACAAGAACCCAAGTGGCCATACTGGCGTGAACAGGCCAAATCCAGTTACCACTAAGTAGATCCCATTGGTCGGTTGATGATTGCTGCTGATATAAACCCCTGGCCTCCTAACTTGAAAGGAAGGTCTGGGGCTCAACATGGAAGGGGAAGGGCACTGAATGCTAACGACACTAGACACTTTATTCCCTGACAAACGTTTGTCATCATACAGACACAGCCACATGAACTAAAAGCAGGATTCGAACACTGTACATTCATGACTATCTTCTTACATTCTTCAACAACTTCCTAACAGAGAGAAAGCAAGCCCTCTACCACCCACTGTGACACACTACCTTAATCAACATCAGCATGTCTGTGCTAATCTTTAGTCCTCTGTATACAAGGCAAAAATGATCCCAAACACAAAGGAAGAAATTAGATGGGACAAGGAAAGGAGTTGCCAACAGATTTCATGAAACTCATTAAATTCTGAAAAAATAAGTATTTTATATTTATATTGCTTCATGAAAGAAAAAAAAAAAGCCCACTGGAGTCACCTGTATGGATGAGTAGGTGAGGGTACCATACAGTCCAGGGGGCAGGAAACAGCTCCCAGAGTGTCCATCTCTTTTCACTGAAAGGGTCAATGAGATTGGGGGTGGGAGAGCCCTACATAGTTAAAGTGTTAAGGAAACCAAAAGAGTTTCCCACAATTTAACACACTCTGGGTTACAAAAAGTCACACTTAATTCCTAGAACCTGCCTTTTCTCTGATATGAGTGGACAGGACTTCTAAAACTTAGTAACCGATTGTGCTTCTGCCGTTGCAGG